>CAUYUJ010014157.1:230000-327500 GCA_963575745.1 Prorocentrum cordatum
GTGCTCGTTTCTGACTGTGCTCGTCTCCAGCTGTTTGTGGCCCCCGAATTAGTGGCCAGGAAGAGGCCCAGGAAAGAACAATCAGAAATGAGAGGATCTGGCCCCCCCAAAAGTCAAAAGACCTCTCGAAGAATCAGCAATGCACCGTGTCTACTGCTCCCGGCCTCGTCCGACGACGCCGCGCGAGCGCCGAGGGGCACAGCCCGGCCTCGCCGGGCGGGGCCGCGGCGGCACTGCACGCGCGGCCTGCGCGGGCCGCCGCCGCCGCGGCTCCGGCGCGCTCGGAGTGGTGGCGGGGTGCGCCCGCGCGCGGCCGGACGTGGGCCACGGGCCTCGTGCTGCCTCAGTGCAGGGCAGCTCTTAAGACATAGGATTTCAAACAGATTGGATGTTTGATACACGACTAGTGTATGAATAAATGTATGCATGAACTCGTCGTTGCTTTTAGTACTAAATCCCTGCATGTTTAATACATGATCCGCACGCGGAGCATGGATTAAAAACGGCACTGTACAGTCAACCAGGATAATAAGGATGCGTGGTGAGGATGCGCCATGTTGAGGCTTTCCGCGCGGAGTGCGGCCGGATTCCGAAGGATGCAAGGGTACTCTGAAGGGCTGGCCAGCGAAAGTTGGCAAGGATGCGCCGAAGGGGCAAGGATGCAAGGGTACCCTGGCCAGGTTGCCCCATCCTTATCATCATGGCTGACTGTAGAGGGCAGAAGACCCACCCCCAGAACGAGCACCCCGTCGAGCAAAGCCGCTTAGGAAACGCACCCAGGGAAGGAGTCGAACAGGGCAGGGCCGCTCAGGAAACGCAGAGGGCCGTGCAGTGAGCGCCGAGTGTCGGGGTCGGGATGTTCTTTCCTCCCTTGACGCAAAAGGACGCGAGAGAAGAACTCGAGAGGCTGCCCTGGCCACGCCGAGCCTCGGCCACGGACAGGTCCAGCGACCTGGATCTGAGAGGAGCGGCCCGCAGAATCAAAGCCCCTCCGGAGCCCAAATGGGTCCCTGCCGGCCTCGGAACAGAAATAGCGAGCACCCATGCCGCCAGAATCGTTTGTCGACGCCTCCCCCTCCCCTCAATGTTCAAGGTTGGCGCTGGGTCGGATGAGTTGCACCTCGACCGCAGTCTCCCCCGCGCGTGCCAACTTTGAGTTTGGGGGGAGGGGGAGTGTTCAGTAATAATTTCCCTCTACCGTATCTCATCTCTCTGACTGCAGCTTGCGCGCAGACGTCAGCGGAGTCCGCCCCGTGTCCCCGTGTAGTTGCCCCCTGGGGTCCTGGCGTCACGCTTATGTCGCGCCCTTAGTGGGCCCTGGAAACGACAAGGCCGTTTTTTTACTGGTTCCACTTTGCCGTTTTTTTGCCAGTTCCGACGCCGTTGTTTTACCGGATCCGTCGCCGTTCTTTTACGGGTTCCCGCTCCCGTTCCGATCCTGGAGCCGTTCTTGCTGCCGTTTCCGGTCGCCGTTTTTCGGCCGTTTCCATGTTCAAGGGACACTCGGAAACGGTGAAAAAACGGCCCTGCCGTTTCCAGGGCCCACTAAGGTCGCGCCCAGACCAGCCACATCACGTGTGCCCGGGTTGCTGGTAGCCACTTGTAGCCACCACATGGCCACCGCACTGTTTTCGGAGGGGGAGGCGTAGCGATGCCGCTGCTCTTGCCGGAGAGCCCTCCGCCACCGCTGGGTTCTCCGGTTCTGGCCAGAGCGCACCACCCGGACGAGGTCTGGGGAGTAGTGGCATCTTGTTGCCCCCGTAGTTTTGCAAAGAAAATACCTCGTCGCTGCCTCATAGCACCCCGCTGCTTCCCATGTACACTGGCGGGACCTCATGCTCGTCTCCCCGGGCCCCGCTGGCTACCTTTGAGCTGTTGCTTATCCGTCTGATTGTTAAGCCGTTGGCGCCTCAAGGCCAAACCATAGCTCAGAACCCGCGCGCCATCTTGGCCACATCGCTGCTCCATCAGCGCCAAGCCACACTCGTCTCTGCGGTGACTCGAAACTACCTCATATACACGCAGAGCCACCACATGCTCATTGCATCTAAATGCAACAAATCCACTGCGAACTCATACCCCCTAGCTACCACTGCTCGTTCCGCAGATCGCAACGGGCGCAAGCGCCTTACACTGACAGCGACTAGGATACTTTTTTGAAGCGGACCCACTCGCGAGTCAGTCAAGTCAGCTAGGATCCAAACCCCCTCAAACTACTAGAGCTCTGGACCATACCCTTGAAGGTCTCAAGGAGCATAGGATTATCCCCGAGGCACCTGTCCAAGCACTCACCCCAGCCCTTGTTCTCTTGCTTCCTGCAGCTCATCAGGCAGGGCTCGTGCTCAGCGCAGAGCGGACAATTGTTCAGCGACGTGATGATCTGATTCTCCTCGTACTCGGCCCGATTGAAGTGAGTGGAGGAGGCTGTGATGCCCGTGCCTGTCGCAAGGCCGACCGACCATGCCGCCGCCAGGAGCAGGGCAGCGCGCGGCCCCAGGGCCCATGCCATCGATGCGGGCACAGGGTCCAGGGCCGCTGGACCGCAGCAGCGACACCAGTCGGGTCGGGCGAACGGGGATGGCGTGTAAAAGGGGGGTCTGTGCAGCGAATCCACTCACGTAGCTGTTCTCCCGGTGCCTCCCGGCGCTGGAGGCGCGCCCGGCGGCGGGGCCGGAACCGTTCCCGTGTCCCTGGGCACCCCTTTCGTCCGACCTGAACCAAAGCTACGTTCTGGGGGGAGGCCTCAGGCCTTGAACCGAACTGTCTACGGATGATCTGGAGCGGCGTGCTCCGGGGGGGCACCCACAAGCGATCCGTGCCGACGCTGCCGAGAGAACATCGGAATCACTTCCAAGTGAAACCGAGTCGGCATAAGAAGCGTCAGTTGCTAAAAGTCAGCTCAGAATTGTTGAATTGGCGCTACACCTTACTCCCCCGCCAGAGGCGGAGGCGCCGCGGGGGGCAGCGCGATCTTGCGAGGCGGGGGGTATGCATATCCACCGCCCGGGAGGGTGCGAAGGATATGGGTACGCTTGGGGTCCAGGGGGGCCCGAGAATATCCATACCTACCGCCTCCCGAAGTCCAGGAAGATTGGTTTCCCAGGCGGTGGCATTGGCTACATCCCAATTTCAGACTGGTTCTTTGAGCATCGGTTACACGCAAGACTGAATTTGCCAATGGGAAGTTTGACGAAGTGTGTCTGTCTAGCGTAGTTAATTCGCTCAGGCTGCGGCGGAGGCGTGGCTCGCATGCGTGGGGCTGGAACCGACACCGTGGGCGGCCAGAGCACGTCACCTCGTAAACTTTGGGGTTGCTGGAACCACCCCTTCTTGTCTGCATAGGCGGCTGGAACATGCACCATCGTAGAAATTTGGGGGCTGGAACCGACACCGTGGGCGGCTGGAGAGCTTTGCTTGGTAAAAGTAGGGGTTACTGGAACCACCCTTTTTTTCTCGAAATAGGCGGCTGGAACACGTTCCCTCGTAAAAATGTTGGGCTGGAGCCGACATTGTGGGCGGCTCGAACACTTACCCTCGTAAAATTTATGGGGCTGGAGCCACCCCTTCTTGTCTGCATAGGCGACTGGAACATGCACCCTTGTAAAAATTTGGGGGCCAGAACCGACACCGTGGGCGGCTGGAACACTTTCCTGGGTAAAAGTAAAAGACTGGGACCACCCTTCTTGTCAGAATAGGCGGCTGGAAAACTTCGTAAACATTCAAGGACGGAGCCGACACTGTTGGCGGCTGGAACGTGCACCCTCGTAAAAATTGAGGGCTGGAGCCACCCTCTCTTGTCGGCGTAAGCGGCTGGACCACTATCCCTCGTAAAACCAGCAGGCTGGAGCTTCACCCAGCTTAGGGTTCTAAACATAAGAACAGATCGGCGGAGGAGGGGGGGGACGGGCCAGGGGCGGGGGCCCCAGCGTTGTATCCGCGCCTTGCTCCCAAGCAAGGCCAGTCTGCGCGTTCGTCTGTCGCTCCGTCCGTCGTCATCGGTCGTCGTTTCGGTTGGTCGGTCGGTCGTTCGATCGGTCGTCGTCGGTCGTGGACGTTTCGGTCGGTCGCTCAGTCGTTCGGTCAGGTCGTCGGTCGTCGGTCGGTCGGTCATCGTCGGTCGTTGTCGTCTCGGTCGTCGGTGGTCAGTCGGTCGGACTGTCGGTCGGATTGTCGGTCGTCGTCATAGTCGTCGTCGTCGTCGTCGTCGTCGTCGTCGTCGTCGTCGTCGTCGTCGTCGTCGGTCGTTCGGTCGTCGTCGGTCGTCGTCGGTCTTCCTCGTTTCGGTAAGTCGGTCGGTCGGTCGCTCGGGTCATCGGTGTCGGTCGGTCGGTCGGTCGGTCGTCGTTCGTCGTCTCGGGGAGGTTTCCGATTGCATCGCGTTTGCGCTGCTTTGCTGGAACCGACGCCACTGGAGCCAAAGCGGCCATGGATGCAACGAGGTTGAGAACATGACGTCGGGCCCCAAACCTGCCCGATATGGTATGCTCGCTAAAATTTCACGACTGTCACTCGTCCACTGACTGTAGGCAGGAGTGACCTCTGGTGCGCGTCCTTTCGGGGGCCACGGGGGGACCGACACCAAGCGCGCAAGACGCTGCCATCGCACCGCGCTCGGCGATCGGGGAGGAACCCCTGCGGGCGCCGAGGGCATCGCAGACGTCGTATCTATATGTCCGATTTGTAGACGTACCCTCGCTGGCTGAGGTTGCAGATGGCGGCGCCATGGATATACGGCCGGCTCGTGCCGTAATGACCCTGCCCTGACTCCAGATCCGCCCTACTTTGGGGAAATTCGTAAGTGGGGCTTGGAATTTCCGCCTTACTTTTGAGACCGCTGATGCCAATTTCCGCCCTACTTTTCTGTTGTTGTTTCCGTACTACTTCTGTGGATTTTCGCACCATTTTATGGTGGGTGCAGCAATTTCCGCCCTACTTTTTCGGCTCCTTATAGGTGGATGTCCGACGCAATTTCAAGTTGGAGAAAAAGCCAAAGTAGGGCGGATCTGGAGTCAGGGTGGACTTGACCTTGGATCTACGGCCGGCTCGTGCCGTGATGACCTCGTGGATCGTTCGAGCTTGACCGATCGCGCCTCTCCGCCGGCGCAGACCCTTCGGTGCCGCCCGATGCTGGGCCACCGGCGGCGCTCGGCCTGCCGGTGGAACGCCCACGCCGGGGTCGCCGCTGCGTCGACGCGGCGCGACCCTGCAGTACACCCTGCGAAATACTTAAGAAATCATGGGTTAAGAAATTCATAGTCTCAGAATTTAAATAAAACCCAGAATTTCAATCAAAATCTTAGGCATTAAATTGAAACCTTAAGAGTAATCGAGACTCTGGCCGAATACTTAAGTTTTCTTGAGCATCGCCTGGTGCTGGTTTCAGCACCCCTAAGGGGAGCCGCCAGGGGTGTTTTCACGGGCCCGTTCGCGGCCAGTTTGTGGGGATGTCTCAGGCGGTTTGCTCGTTGTCATGCCCGACATCCTTGGCTTTCAGAGCAGATTGTGAGGATGTCTCAGGCGGGGCGCTGGTTTCAGCACCCCTAAGGGGAGCCGCCAGGGGTGTTTTCACGGGCCCGTTCGCGGCCAGTTTGTGGGGATGTCTCAAGCGGATTGCTCGTTGTCATGCCCGACATCCTTTGCTTTCAGAGCAGATTGTGAGGATGTCTCAGGCGAGGCGCTGGTTTCAGCACCCCTACGGGGAGCCGCCAGGGGTGTTTTCACGGGCCCGTTCATGGCCAGTTTGTGGGGATGTCTCAAGCGGATTGCTCGTTTCCATGCCCAACATCCTTGGCTTTCAGAGCAGATTGTGAGGATGTCTCAGGCGGGGCGCTGGTTTCAGCACCCCTAAGGGGAGCCGCCAGGGGTGTTTTCACGGGCCCGTTCGCGGCCAGTTTGTGGGGATGTCTCAGGCGGTTTGCTCGTTTTCATGCCCAACATCCTTGGCTCTCAGAGCAGATTGTGAGGATGCCTCAGGCGGGGCGCTGGTCTCAGCACCCCTAAGGGGAGCCGCCAGGGGTGTTTTCACGGGCCCGTTCATGGCCAGTTTGTGGGGATGTCTCAAGCGGTTTGCTCGTTTCCATGCCCAACATCCTTGGCTTTCAGAGCAGATTGTGAGGATGTCTCAGGCGGGGCGCTGGTTTCAGCACCCCTAAGGGGAGCCGCCAGGGGTGTTTTCACGGGCCCGTTCGTGGCCAGTTTGTGGGGATGTCTCAGGCGGTTTGCTCGTTTTCATGCCCAACATCCTTGGCTCTCAGAGCAGATTGTGAGGATGCCTCAGGCGGGGCGCTGGTCTCAGCACCCCTAAGGGGAGCCGCCAGGGGTGTTTTCACGGGCCCGTTCATGGCCAGTTTGTGGGGATGTCTCAAGCGGTTTGCTCGTTTCCATGCCCAACATCCTTGGCTTTCAGAGCAGATTGTGAGGATGTCTCAGGCGGGGCGCTGGTTTCAGCACCCCTAAGGGGAGCCGCCAGGGGTGTTTTCACGGGCCCGTTCGTGGCCAGTTTGTGGGTATGGTCTCAGGCGGTTTGCTCGTTTCCATGCCCAACATCCTTGGCTTTCAGAGCAGATCGTGAGGATGTCTCAGGCGCGGCGCTAGTTTCAGCACCCCGAAGGAGAGCCGCCATGGGGTAGGACACGGGCCCGTTCGCTATTCTAGCATATTATAGCCAAGCGCTCATGAACAGACGCTCCCTGTGGCATGACATAAAACATGAGATGCACATATGGGGAGCTCCACGCAGTGAGTAACTTACTATTTTTGTTAAGAAAAAACATGTTTTGGACATCTGGAAATCACTTGGCAACATGTTTCCTCTCCATTGATCGTCCTCCACGACCCTGGCACTGAAAGATCCTGCGAGCTCTCGGGCGCTCTGGTCGTGCCCCCGCTTAGCACCGGCCCCCGCCCCTCGCGCCCCGACGCCGGCTCGACGAGAGGCGCCCGGCACCCCGCCCGCGGGGCGGCGACGCCGCGTGCGCCCCGCGCCCGCACCACTCTTGGAGGCCCGAAATGGGCACGGAAAAGATGGGCGCAATGCCCAACAACAACTGTTGTTGTACTGGGACTTCTTGCAGTGCTCTGCCTGCACATGGATGCGCTTGTTCAGCTGCCCGTCGCCCATAGTCTTCGTCATCTCCACGCCGAGAGCGTTGCGACTGACTTTCGAAGAAGGAAAACAACAGAAACATAGACTTTCGGCGCTCCGCGCGGACTTCTCGGATCCGCGCCTGGGCCCCCCGGTGGGGGTTCATGTTTATTTTGGACGCCCGAAATGGGTATGGGAAAAATGGGCACAATGCCAAACAACAAATGTTGTCCCAAACCAACAGCGGCCGCTGCTGGGCAGGCGGCCTTCTGTCTCAAATGGAGACAGGCCGCGGCGGCTCGGACAGCGAGTCCTGTTCAGAATGAACAGGAGCTGCTGTGGGGCATTGTACCCAGTCTTTCTGTACCCATTTCGTTCGTGCAGACCACTGGCCTCAGGTCGGGCACGTCCTCCTGCAGAGGACTTCGGACGAAAAATGAAAAATAGTCAACAATACTCCTAAGCAGCCAAAAATAATCACAACAAAAATCCCCCCCGAATTCTTCTGAAACTATTTTTGAAGATTCCTCCTGGAGAGGGACGTGTCCGACTTGACGCTGGCTGGCTGCGTCTCTCCCCGCCGGCTCCTCGTCGCGCCTGGTCTGCGACTGGTCGACCATGTCCTGCGTCTCCTGCGTCGCGGCCGTCAGCTCCTGCGCGCGCGGAGAAGACGAGGCCAGGGCGAGGCTCCACTCGGGCGAAGAGAACTCGGGAGTCCCTGAGATCCGGCGGCTCTGCAGGATGCCTCCGGCGCCGCGTCCTCCTCAGAGCGTTCTGGAACGCTCTGAGGGCGTCCCAGAACGCTCTGGAACAGATTTCTCCTCGTCCTACCACCCTCCTCGAAATAAAACGCAAATTTGCAACGTTGGTCGACGCACGAAACGCGGCCCACGGGGTCAGATCCGTGTTTGCAGTCGCCATTTCCGGCGCGACCCTTGAAACTTTGGGGTCACGTGGCGCCGCCACGTCGCGGGAAAAACTTGCGCTTGACTTCGAGGAGGGATGCAGCCCTGTCCGAGCGTTGCTCTGGAGAAGACGGCGGCGCAGAAAAGACCCGGCATCACCGTGGGAGCCGGCGTCGGCAGCACGCGGGAGCGGCCTTGGGTTAGGTCGGGTAGTCAAACAATACCTCCAAAATGGTGTGTATATATATAACTAGCCAAGAAAATCCTCCCCATACTACTTTTTGACTATTTTAAAATTCCTCCTGTAGAGGGACAGGCCCGACTTACGCCTGGGGACACGAGCGAACTCTGGCGCGCCCTGCCGACTAGTTTCAGGGGCAATCGCTGGTCGGAGCCTTCCCCTGCGTGATCTGCGGATGCCCCTGGGGATCTCGATCCCTCCTAAGACGAAGCCGGGACGAGGACAGCCTCGGGCGAAGAAACATCGAGAACCTCTGAGATCCGGCGGCTCCGGTGTCTGGAAGATGCATCGGGCGCCGCGGCCTTCCCAGAGCGTTCTGGCACGCTCCGAGAGCGCTCCAGGGCGCTCTGGAACCAATCTATCTTCGTCCTGGCCCCGTCCGAAGGATCTCGACCCCTCCCTGACTCTGGATCCGCCCTACTTTGGGAAATTCGTAAGTAGGGCTTGGAATTTCCGCCTTACTTTTCAAGCCCCGCTGATGCCAAGTTCCGCCCTACTTTTCTGTTGTTGTTTTCGCCCTACTTCTGTGGATGTTCGCCCCATTTTATGTTGTGTGCAGCAATTTCCGCCCTACTTCTTCGGCCTCCTTATAGGTGGATTTCCGACGCAATTTTAAGTTGGGAAAAAAGCCAAAGTAGGGCGGATCTGGAGTCAGGGCTCCCCTGGGACCAGCTCCTCCTCCCGGGCCTTCTTCTGCAGCTCCTGCGGGCCGAGGAAGTGGCCCGCAGCGCCAGGGTCTGCCCGCCTGGAACAGATCCCTATCCCTGTGCTGGGCATCTCCTCATCACGATGCCCATCTATAGGGATTCCCTTTTCCCATATTTTTTGAGGGCGCATCCCTGAGATTGTCATCGCTTTTTGTCGTGTCAATCTTAGGGATCGGGATCAGTTCGAGGCTTGCCTCCTGGGCCCCAGTCGGCGTGCGAGCACTCGCCGCCGTGGAGCGGACGGGCTCGGTCGGCATCGAGCCTGCTTGGCTGCCGCGCGGGGCGAATTCCCACCGCCCTCTCGGACGGGAGCCCGTTCGGCCACCCACTCGGTGGCCGCAGGGGGCTCAGAAGCCAACGAGGTTCGGGATGGAACTCCAGGGGCAGGCTAGAAACGTCGACAAGCTGGCCGTCGAATTCTCTTCGGTGCGTGCGACGCCAGGGACCCGGCCGCATCGAACGGTGGGAAGCTCGAGATCAAATCGGATGGAACTAGCCGGAATCGATATCGACGTGGACCGATCCGATTGAGACGGACCCCCGGGAGTCTGCGCCCAGGACCAACTCTTCGTCCCGCTCGTTTCACGATGCTCCCCGGGCCCAGTCAGGGTTCGGGGGGCCGAAAACTGCCAAATCCGTCCTTGGCGGCGCGCACAAGGGAGTGGGGGACGGGGGGAAGGCTTCTTAGAAGGAGGCTGCTTCCTAGAAGGCGCGGGCCTTACATGTATTCATGAGGCCCGCGCCTTCTAAGAAGCAGGGGTGCTTCTAAGCAGCCTCCCCCCCACCCCCCACCCCCCTCTGCGCGTGGTCGACGTCCGTCGTGTTTTTTGTTGGTCGCAGCGCGAAGGTAGTCGCCCGACTGTTGTCTGTGAAGAGACAAGCCCCTAGACCTGTCCGGGGCGCTCTGTGGCCGTACTTTCGTGGCGGATCCAGCATCGCAACGAGAATTTCGCAAGCAGCTCGCAGAAGCTTCTGGGCGTCTGCACGGCGCCCAGCCGCACGTCCAGCAGCGCGCACCGCGGACGCGACGCTTCTCCCTCGCATAGCGCCATTCGGCGTTCTTTCGGCGCTGCTGGCGCTATTGGGCGGGGCGCGCGCGCAAGCGGGCACCACACATTCATTGCACGACGAGCGGAAGCTCTGCAACTTGCCACATGCGGAGGAAAAAGGAAACGGCTGACACGTAAACTTTCGAGGGTCCCAGCGGATTTCTGGCATCTCCGCTTGGCCACCCTGGTGGCGCCTCTGGCGCCGCCCCCCGCGCTCTCCGCGCGCGAAGGAGGGGGCCCACCGCAGATTTACGAAACCATCGCGGAGTTCTGTAAGTTCCGTAAGAGCATTGAGCAGGGACCGACCGTCCCGGCATTCCTATAGTCCTACCACGACATGTTCTTACAATCCCAAAATGTTCCAATAACAAAAGCAATGTTCTTAGAACATAAGCCCGATGTGATAAAACAAGACAGACACCGCCATACATGTTCTATGAACATTTCGTGGAAGCCACAAAAAAGTTCTTAGAACATTGCCGGGTAAGGCTATAGCCACGCCAGGACGCTTCGCCACTGTTTCAGAGCAGGCCTTGGCCCCAATCCATGCCGTCTCGTTGCCGCGCGCACCGACGCGCGCGAGCACCGACGGCGCGGTCGAGGGCACGCGGCACGCGGGCCGGCGGGCTCCCCCAGGGTGTGCTCCAGCCCCTCCACGGAGGCGGTGAGCTCCTGAACGGGGGATATCGGACCGATGGGGAGGATCATGCTGGGGAGAGACAAGAGGAGGAGGAGGAAGAGGAGGAGGAGGAGGAGGAGGAGGAGGAGGAGGAGGAGGAGGACGGGGAGGAGGAGGAGGAGGAGGAGGAGGAGGAGGAGGAGGAGGAGGAGGCGGAGGCGGAGGCGGAGGCGGAGGAGGAGGGATCAGGAGGAGGAGAGCGAGGACGAGGAAACATAAGCACATAGTAGCAATAACAACAAACAACAACAAGAGGAGGAGGAGGAGGAGGAGGAGGAGGAGGAGGAGGAGGACAAGACAACACAAGACATGACCGTTTACGATCCATTGGGCTGTCAGCACGGACGCAATCACGGAAAAAAAAGTGCTGACTTGACGTAGCAGTAGACGCTGGATCTGCGTTCGCTGTCTGACGAGACGGGGCGACTTTCCGATGCCCCTGCAAAGGGATGCTTCTTGCCGAAGCCGAAGGCCTCCAGAAAGTACGGGCCTGGATGCCTCGGCTGGGCACCGCGCCTCTGCGGGACCTCGAATGACGACTGATGGGCCACGCGCACGAGCATGGGATGCAGAGATTCTGGAACAATGCAACGAATTCAGTGTCGATCTGCGATCTGGACGGTGCCGGAAAGGTTGCGCCAAGGCTGCGCAACGTATCAGCAAACGGCCCACCACCCGTTGAGGCTAGGATGAAAATTGTAATGTTCGAGCGGAGAAAGCATCTTGCCCAGCACGCGTGCACATGTGTCCTGCGGGTGGTGGATTGCGCAAAACACTATTACCTCGCATGGCCAGAAGTCCACTGTGTGCTCGCGAGTCCAGAGAAGCATCGGCCACGGTTGGATCAATTCCCACCTGCATTGAGCTCACGCGTGACGCACGAAAGGTCAATTCAACCAGGGAGAGCGAGAACCGGATGGAGCATCATAGAATGCAAAACATGACTGGCCTGTTGGAGCAGCACAGCACAGAGGAGGATGGGGGCGGAGGGGCGAGCACGCAGCGCGCGAAATCCGACAACAAATAACAGTCCATCCCGTGCCATGTGATTCGCGTGCCCAGAACCACTGACGCCGATCAGCGCGCGCGCCCGTGCCCGACTCCTCGTCGCCGCTCACCTCCACCTGCTCGTCGGGGCCCTTCTGCGCGCCTTGTTTGGCGAACAACTTCTCGGCCTCGCGCTCCAATCGCCACTTCGGGGGACCTCCAGACTTGAACTGTCCACTTGGCGCGGTCAAACTCTGACAGAGAGCTCTGTGAACTGCGCCCACCATCTCGCCGCTCCACGCCGCCGTCGCCGTCTGGGCCCCCGCCGACGCCATTGGCTGCGCCACGATCGCCGCGGGCTCCTCCTTCTTCCTCTTCCTGAGCCGCGTCGGGCGGATGCGGCAGCGCCTCGCTTGGCCCGGCGCTGCTTTGGGCTCGCAGTTCCCCCCCGCTGTCGGCGCCCCAGCGGACCTGCAGAGCCCCTTGTGATCTGGTTCGAGACTGGTCGTTCCTGAGCAGGGCGCGAGAGACATCCGCGCGCGGGGCCTGGGCGGCCCGCCCCGGCGGCCCTTGCCGCGCCCCCTGCGCCGCTCGGCGCGCGACTCGCCCGCCTCCTGCGCAGGCGCCGCCGCGGGCAGAACGAGGCAGCAGACGCGGGCGCCAGCCAGGTCGGCCGCGCCGCGACTGCTGGACAGGCGCAGCCGCGCGAGTGCCTTGTCCGACGCCTTGAGAAATCCGACCTGTGAGTTGTCCATGACCTGCTCTGTCTGATTCCTGAGGCTGGCAAGCTGCCCCCCTCTGCGCGGGCCCTCGGCTGCTGAGGCTGCGTTGCCGCCCCGAGGGCGACGGCTGCGCGGGGGGGGGGGGGGCGCCCGCGGCGGCGTCTCGGGCCCTGCAAGATTGCTGAAGAGGAGCGGCTGCTTCTGCCTGGCTGCTGGCTGCCCCTGTCGCCGCGCGCGGCGCCGCGCCCGCTGCCGCCAACGCTGCCGCCGCCCCTAGCGTCGAGCGCGGTGGACATGGCCGCGAAATGCCCGCGGCAATGTCGATGAAGATTGCATCTCGAACCCGGGCACTTGACGCGGCGCGCGCGCGTGCACTGGCGCCGTCCTCGCCGACAAAACCGCGCGCGACCGCCCCCCCGCGCAAAATGCCAGCGCGGAATGAGACGACCTCGCGCTTGTAAGCTGAAGTCCTGGCTTCGAGAACCTGCCCACTGACAAACCAATGGTTTTCCGTGGTGATGGGGCCCGAGTTTACGTTGTAGCCCATGACGCTCGTAGGTGACAGGCGAATTGCGGATGCGATGCAATGTCCGGCCGCCACCATAAACACTGCGCCGATAACCGTCAGCATCAGAGCGTCGAGGTTCGAGGCGGAAGTTCAGCACGGGGCCCCTGCGCCTGCAGCCCAGGGGCAGGGGCGCACGCTGCCCAAAAAGCAACTCGCAGCTGCGTCGCGTCCTCTTCCCCAGACAAGTCCGACAGCGCCATCGCAGACCGAGGCCAGAGGGCGGGAGTTCCAGTCGTCGGCGCTGTCAAGGGGCACTCGCCGCGCCGCGGCGCCCGATGGCACGGGGTGGGCCCTCGGAGGTCGCCGCGCCACTCTGCAACGGCCCCCCGCGGCGCCCGACGCCCGCGCTCAACGGCGCCGTTCTGGATGCGAAGCACGCGCTGAAGCGCGGGAAGGAAGGCCCCCAGTGCAGCACCCGCGGGCCCTGCAACCTGACCTGCGACGGCCCTGTTTCCTACGGGAATGAAGCGGAGCCGATGCGAGCGCCTGCCCATCGACCAATGCCCCGCCGTGAATGCCGACCGTCTCAGATGCAGCCCGCCACTGCGGCTTGCGACGCGCGTAACCAACGAGGGTAGCTCGATAGGATCGCGCCCACATGGCTACAGATCAACAGTGCGCAACCCCGCGATGAACTCCCCCGCGGCGGCACGCTCCGCCTGGGCCCCCTCGGAGCAGCCGCCAACGTCTCCAGGGGGCACCGCGGCTGCCCGCGGATCTCCCCGCGGGGCCCCCGCTCAAGAACCCGCAAGCCGGCGGCTGCCAAATCCCCGAATGCAGACAGCTGGAAACCTGACTTGGGACCGACCGCCCCAGCATCACCATTGGCCTACCACGGAACGTTCTTGGAACCCCAATATGTTCTTGTAACAAAAGCAAGGTTCTTAGAACGCAAGCCAAATAAATGAGCGAAAGCAAGCCAGTGCCAGCCATAAGTGACCCAATAACATTGCGCGCGGACCGCGCAAGGTCATCGGGACATGATTTGGTGGCCGATCGGCGAGCTAGGACGCCTCGCCACTGCTCGATTGAACCACGGCTCCCCATCGCAGCGCCTCCCCACCCGCATGGCCTCCTGATTGGCTTGCTTAGGGGGGGGGCCGGGCTCGCGGGGCCACGCGGGGCTGAGCGCGCTCGATCCATGGCCATTGACGACGTCGCGCCCTGGCATGTGAGACCTCCAGCCAGGGGCGCGCTGCGCCGGGCGAGAGGTCTCGCGTCGGCGCCTGGCAACGCACCCATGAGACCCGAAGATAGGAAAAGCGATTCGCCCCTTCCCCGCCGGCGAGCGCGCGCAGCCACCATGGCTTCGCCGAACAGGTAGAGCGCGCGCGACCCTTTTCCACGACAGCGCCATGCCATCGCCCGCGAGAGATGCCGCACAAGAGGGGGCCTGTCGGGACCGTCCAGCACTGCGCGCGATTACGAGACCAAGAACCCACGAGTCGCGCGAAGCTCACTGCATGGACGGGGCCCCATGCCCACCTCCCCGATATCTTCTAGCCGCTCGGCGGCGTGGGAAACATCGCCCAGAACAGTTCCAGGGGGGCCCGCCATTCTGAAAGGGGCCCTGGGACGCGCAAGTACATGCGCACAAATAATAGGACCTCCCATTAATTCTGCTATCTCCTGGGCTTCGCTCCCCCCTCCCTATATTCTCGGACGTTTCCCGGGGGATCGACGATTAAGTCATGGCGCCCGCGCCAGCCCCCCCGACGTCCGGGAAACGCCCGGCGACGCCCGGCGCTTCTCGGGCGCGCCCGACGCTGCCGCGGCTTCTGCGCTCCGCCCTGCGCCCCTCGAGCGAGAAGCGCGCCCCCGCCCCCCCGCCCGTGCCCGGGGCGGCGCTAGAGGGACAGGCATCTCCTCCGAGAGCTGCTCTAGCTCCTGCTTAGATGGCGAAGACAATCCCGCCGGGAGACGGCGACGGCCGGCGAACAGCAGTTTGTCGTTCCGGACCTGCCCCGAGCGCTCAACGGATATCAAAACTGCCCCTGCCAAATCTGCGTCACCCACTGCGCCCGAGGCGCTGGCGGGGCATCCCCATTCTGCATTCGGTGTTCGCTCTTCCTTCTCCTACATGGCTGCGACGCCTCAATGTCATCCTCCGCCTTGGCCTCCAGCGGGTTCCGAGTCGGAGACAATCCACGAGTGCCTCCCTGTTCCGCGGGGTGCACCTCGAAACCCAAACGCAGCGCACGCTGGCCCGGGGCCCTGACCCTTCTCCCCCCGCGATGGCCCCGAGTGCGCGTGCAGATCTGGCACGAACTGGAATGCAGTCGCGATGAGGCCGGAACTGTCGGGCAAGCGCCCTGCGCGGCCCTGCTGAAGTTGCCTGCTCCCGCGCGCGCCGAGGGATGATGACATGATCGATGAGGGAGCTGCCTCCCGCCGATGCGTAATAGGTTGGTCCTGCTCCAGCGTGCGCACCTACATGGGCAAGACAAAGAGACTGCATGAGGGGGAACATGGCATCAGCAGCATGCCGTTGCCAAACGTACCATTCCTCTGGACCGATGCGGTCGCCTTGAACTGCCGTCCACTCCTCACTACCACTCCGTCTCGGGTACCCAAACCCTGAATTTCAATCCATCGCGAAAATTGGCGAGCGCCAAGCTAAAGCGAGGAACGGAAGAAACTAACCCATCACATTTAATTACAGATCCTGTGTACTATGTATGATGCGTTGGGAAACGGCGGAAAGAACATGCACTCGCAACACCAAGGTCATGCAAGCCGCACCGCGCCCGAAAAGCTACTCCGGTCCCTGCAATGTTAGCTGGGGTCGACCAAGTATGGGTCACCAGTGTGTTTCTACTACGTTGGCCCAAAACGGTGGTGCAGCCTGAACTTCGATTAGTTTATGGTGCCCTGGTCTGCCGGGCCTCCACAAATAATATGGTTCCTGCCCTGCGCCAAGCCACCTTCTCCTTCCCGTGTTTCTTGGACCCCATGCCCATCAAGCATACGAAGTCGAACTGCTGTGTGACTGGAAAAATATAGCGTGATCGGTCGCGTCCCGCTGCAAGCATTGGATTATGCTGCGTAGTGGGAGCTCCCTACACGATGTGCAACAAAAGCCAGGTCTTGGTTGTCAGCGGCGATCTGCGAATCAACCCTAAATGGGGACAACTCAAAGGATGTGCATTAGAACTTGCAGTGCTGTGTCGCACCACCGTCAGAAAAAAAGGAATGTGTGAGGGAGATGGTTCTGTACTTCTCTAGCGGATGCAATCCCCCGACCTGGGCCAGGGTGCTTGGAGGAGGAGGAAAACGAGAACGAGGAAGGAAGATGCGATTCTCCTGGCGAAGCTCTCATCTCATTTTGCATAGTGCTCAAAGTCAGTGCACAGAGCAGCGGCAAGCGCTCAAGCACGCGCCCAAGTAGGAATGAGGAGGATGAGGAGGGGAAGGAGGAGGAGGAGAAGGAAAAGGAGGAGGACGAGGAGGAGGAGGAGGAGGACGAGGAGGAGGGTGAGGAGGAGGAGGAGGAGGAGGACGGGGGGAGGGAGATGACGACGACGACGACGATGACGACGAAAAAGATGACGACGACGACGCAACAAAAACGGCAGAAGGACGAGCTCGGCGGCGCGCGGGAGGCGGGCGGCACCTCTACGCGCTACTTGGGAGCCCTGCCGCCGCGTTGGCCACCAAAGCCGCACCGCGGGCGGCGAGGCCTGACCTGATGCCCGCTGCATTGAGCAGGGACCGACCGTCCTAGCATTCCTATAGGCCTACCACGACATGTACTTAGGACCCAAAAATGTTTTAACAACAAGAGCCAATGTTCTTATACTATTAACCCGATGTGTTAACACAAGACAGTGCCAGCTAGACATGTTCTAATGACGTTGCGCGCGGACCACAAGACGTTATTATAACATTTCGTGCAATCCACAGAAGGTTCTCCGAACATTCTTTGGCGGTCCTACAAGCGAACCAGGGCACATCGCCACTGCTTGACTGTAGGTGTGCTTGTGTTTGAATGAGTGGGCTGTGCGCCGTTTCCACCCTAGGTGCTCTAGGCAGTCCCCTTGTATGAGGTCGGGCGTGTCCCCCTCAAGGCAGACTGCCGACGAAAAATAAAAAAAGGAAAGCAAAAAACAAAAAAACTGATACAAAATACTCCCAAAGTGGAAAAAATACTCCCCAAAACGTCCCCCACTATTTTTTTACTATTGTTGAATACTCCTCCTGTAGAGGGACACGCCCGACTTGACCCTTGTACTCTGGTGGGCCTGGTCTCCTGCTTGCCTCGCATCCAGAACGCTGGACCGCTGGGCGCACTCTGCTTGATCGCACCCCTTGTCTTGCTTTCGCGACACTGGCGCCAGCTCGCTTGCGGAGGAACGCGCGTGTGTGTGTGTGTGTGTGTGTGTGTGTGTGTGTGTGTGTGTGTGCGCAGCTCTAGGTGGCCCGGCTTCCTCTCCCCCCAATCGCGCCAGGGCTCCTCCTCCTCCTCCTTCCGTGCATTGCGGCCTGAATTTGCATACAGCGTGTCCCCTGTTGCCACTCCGCCGGGGCAGTCGACCTCTGCCCAGCCGCCGACGCAAAGTGTGTGTGTGTGTGCGTGCGCGACAGTGATCATGACCTAAGCGTGTGCACGCGCGCGCCGTGAAGATCTGGGAGGGGCGCAACTGACCGATACTGTGGCCAGGATCACCTGGACATGCCATACGGAGCTGCAGGATGGAGAGAGGTTTTTTTTTTTTGGGTGTGACTTCAACAGTACGAACTCGTCAAAGTGTCGAGCATGTTGAAGACGACTTTGCGCGGCGCGAATGGAGAGAGCAGCATGTTGAAAAGGAGCAGCCCTCCATTCTTCAAGCCGCTGCAAGTGTTCAAACGAATGTGCGCCGCGCTACAGCGAGAATCACAATTAAAAAACCACCCTCCCTCACGCCGTGAAGCCGCTGCAAGCTTTTAACAATACTAGAGTGCGGGGCTGAAGCGTCGTCACATGTTGATGATCACCCGCCCTCCATCCGCGAAACCGTTGCACATGTCAAGCTGCCGGATCAGAAATGATGTGAAGTCTCAATCAAACCGGCCCCCGCCCGCCCTACCCACACGTCTGGGGGTGCGACGGGGACGTGCTACGTATACGGAAAAGCGATGGAGGAGGAGGAGGAGAAGGAGGAGGAGGAGGCGAACGAGGAGCAGACGGAGGAGGAAGCTTCCAGGCGACCGATAAGTTCGAGAAGCGCGGAGGCAGGAAGCGACGCCTGCCTGCGGCCCATCCTCCCGCACCGACCGCCCCCCCCCCCCCCTCAGCCCCGCCCTCCCTCGCTCCATCCCGCCGTTGCTCCTCCCCTCTCGGCCCCCCATCGCATCCCCCCGCCCCCATCCCGCTCCCTCCTCCCCGACGGACGGCGGGCGGGCCGCAGGCGGCACGAGGGGCGCGGCTGTCCGCCCGGCGCGCCTGGTCCACGGTGGAGGCCTCCTCGAGGTCGCGCTTGGCCTGGTCCAGGGCCTTCGCCATGGTCCTGGAGCTGTCCCTGGGGCGGGCGCGGCGGGACGAGCCGAGGAACGCAAGGGCACGGTCAAGGGGCCCCTGCGAGGCGGGGAGTGATCCGGACCCACCGCCTGGAGAACCGAGATCCTGGGACCCCAAGATGCGGCGGGCATGGATGTTTTTGGCGCCTCGGAGTCATCGGGAATGCGCGGGCCGACCAGAGGCATTCGCGGAGCGGCCTCAGCGTCTCACCTAATCAGTCGCTTCTCCCGTCGTGCTTTCAGGGAGCAGGCCAAGGTCGTGCTGCCAGCGGCCACCAGGAATGCTGAATGGGGAACGAGATGGGCTTTCATATCCACGGTACGCCCCATGCCACCGACAGGTTTCCCGCTCAAGTAGGTGGTCAAGTGTATGAACGCATGATATCATTGGGCAACTCGCCCTTTGCCCGCCCGCCCCCCCCCACCAGGCCAACGTCAGGTGGCGAACGTTTGCGCGGGCACAGCTCCACGCCATGTACTCATTTTACGGGCAAACAAGTCATTGTGATGAGATCTCCGACATCTGGCGGAACAAACTGTCGCAATGGTGTCAAATACCCCCGCAGGCTGGTAACTGCAATGTCCCCCCATTCACGGACCAAGCGTCCACAGACAAGCCCTCGACCTCTGCTGGTAGAACTTGAACTACTGATCAAATATCGTAGACGCCTCTGTCTCGCACCCCGTCGAAAAGCCAACATCAAAACATTTCGTCCACCGTGGACATGGTCTCGAAGCCTCAGCGGCCGCCGTCCTTGGCGAGTTCCCTCTTGGCCGTCTTGGCGCGCTCACGGGGTCCCGGGGCCCTCTTCGCAGTCTTGGGAGAGTTTTGGGGCGACCTTGAGCCTACCTTGTCGGTCGAGTTGGGTGGGCTCTTGGGTTCGATTTGGGGTCCCAGGGTCCCCTTGGACTGACCTGGGGCAATTGGAGAGCCCTCCTGTGAGGCCTTGGGGACAAAAGTATTGGGCTACTCTTGGGAACCGTTAAATACTTGTTGGGGCTCTTCGATCGAAGCCCCCGTGGGGCCAAATTGATCCGAAAAGCTTGGGAATCCGAGCGCACAGGTAATCTTCAAGAGAACGACTGGTTGTTCAATGACTTGGGCCGACTGGTGGTCTTGCTGCGGCTATCTTGGGGCGTCTGGGGCCATCTTGGAGGCCCCTTGGGGCCCTGTTGCTGCCTTCTGGGCCCCCTCTTGGCGACTGCTGGGCGCCGTCCTGGGGCCGTCTGAGGCCGCGGTGGGCCTCTCGCAGGCCACCCTGCGACCATTTTGTGTTGCACTCTATGATCGACGACGACCTACGAGCTCAGGCAGCCGACTGACGGCTGCTTGAGCTCTGGGTTCCCCTCGGTATGCCCTGCGCGCTCGGGAAACGAAGCGAATTAAACTCAACGCGTCGGCTATTCCGAAGCACATCCCAGAGACCAAACCCGGAGCGACGCACAAGCCGACCTGCAAACACGTTAGCCAGGGAAACAGCGTAATGACACCATGAGCTACCCGTGACAGTTATTACCAAGGTATTGGCGCGCATGGAGGAAGGACGAAGAGGAGGAGGAGGAGGAGGAGGAGGAGGAGGAGGAGGAGGAGGAGGATAAGGAGAAGGAGGAGGAACCCGCGAGGCCCCAATGGTGTTGCCACGAGTTTGTTGCTGCTTGCTGTGAGTGCTAGCCTGGGTGGACAAAGCCTGCCCCCCCGGACAGGCGTGCGCTAACACAAATAGCTACCCGTAACAATCATTGCCCAGGAGAGCGGTCGAGGGGGGGAGTGTGCCCCTCGAATCGGGGAACTAGATCATGGACTCGAAGTTCGGCAATGGCCCCGGACACGGGCAGGACCAAAGAAGGCCCATTTGGCGGAAACCTGGGCGGTTATAACGATACGAACTCGCACGCAACCCGTTTCAGCGCAGCGCCGGGAGCAAGGACTGGCGAGGAAAGGAGGAGGGGGAGGAGGAGAACGAGGCAGAGAAAGAAAACAACACGGCGTGATAACAGCCCGCAAGGTAGACGAATAACAGCACGGCGAAAAAACAGCCCGCGAAGTCACAACGCAGGAAGAAGACAACACGGATAACAGCGACAACAACGGCGGCGGGAGAGCAAAGGAGGAACAGAGGGACTACGGGGAGCCGGCCAAAAGCGGCCGTGAACGTCCGCATGGCGCGCGCGTGACCCCGGACGCCTTCACGAGCTCGCCGGAAGAGCCAGTCGGCCATTCGAGCTGCGGGAGGGCGGCCGTGCCTCAACATGCAACGCGTGCTGTGCAGGGCGTGAAGCGCCATGGTGTCAACTGTGCAGTCGCGCGCTCACGGCGCTCCAATCCCTGGTGAATGCTGCAGCCTGTCTGGCGGAGTGATGTCTGGGAGCCGCAGCTTACTGCTTGCGAGCCCTCTGGGCACGTGGCCATGCGCGTAGAGCTCAGTGTCGTTGCCCCTCCTGCGCCGCAGAATACGAGGCCGCGGTCCTGGTGCCATCTTCGTCATTGTCGCAGACGTTGCCGACGTCATCTTGTCCTCGAGGTGATTTTGTAGCAGGTGCGTTGCCACTGCTGCCCTGCAGCTGTGCCTTGCAGATCGTGCCAGGTGTCGCGCGCCGAACGCGCTCGCCCGCGCTCCAGCGAGAACAGGAAGCTGGAAGCGCCAATCTGTCGACTCGCTCTCCGACCGGAGCAGGCGAAGCACCCGAGCTCTCTCTGCAACGCCGCCCTTCCCTCCATCCAGGGCATCCCAATAGAAGGCCCTGCTTTTGGTTGCGTCGGCGAGCGCACGAGAATCCGGGACGCCTGCGGAGCAGTGGCTTGCTCGACGCCACGGAGAACATCAGGAGGTAACCGCCCCCGGGGTCCAGGGAGAAGCCGAGCTACGGCGCGACGCTCGTGGGCATCCTGCATGTAATGGACCTCGCCCACTTGCACCAGGAAGGGCATCGCGGGTAAAACGTACGTCTTGTGGGTCGCTAGTGGTAATATCATTCCGCCTCCGATGGCCCCCTAAATCTGCGACCTCCCGTAGTGCTTCTTGAGCGCCTCATCCTAAGATGTCGAACCGCGCCCCAGACCAATCAATGAGCCAAGATCAGTGGCAGCCAAGCTGACGGCGAAATCCCCCCACGAGGGAGCATGCGCACGTAGACGAGCCCTTTCGGCCTCGAAATCGACGGGGTATAGAGGCACCCAGCGCGATTTGCCGTGGTGCAGCTACAAGTCTAAGATGCGGACGCACTGTCAAAGAATGGTTCTAAGATGCTCGCCGAGGCCACGCCTTGCGGCAGAGTCGGGGCGAGGTCATCCGCAGGCGCCCTCACCAGCGCGTCTGGCGCAAAGCACGGGAGAGGCGCTGGAGCAGCAAAAGCGAGCGGCCACTGCGACGAGCGGCGGCGACGGCAAGCAGATCCTTGCCGGACGCACGACTCCATGACGAAGCCGTCGAAGCACGCGCCGTCGACAAGGAGGCGGCACACGGTGTTCTGGTAGAGGGTCTCCGCGAACGGCAACAACCACAGTGGCCATCCCAGTGAAGCAGAGAGCTCGCGCAGGAGATCCCGAGCGACGCCGGGGAAAGCTGCCACGAAGTGGAACAGCTCCCCAGCGCCGGGCTCCGCGGACAGCGCAACGAGCTGCATGCTCTCGTCCATGCCCGCCAACTTCCACGACATGATGCGGCCTCCAACGATACCGCGCTGCGTGTCAGAGATCCCCGGCGCCACATTTGAGCAGGGACCGACTGTCCCGGTATTCCTATAGTCCTACCACGAAATGTTCTTAGAACCCAAAAATGTTCTGAGAACAAAAACAATGTTCTTAGAACGTAAGCCCGATGTGTTAAACCAAGACCGTCACACATGCGGCACCAGCTCCACGCGAGCCGCGCTGGCCCATCTTCGAGGCCCTGTGCTCGTACGCTGTCGAGCGGGCGCGCGCTCTGCTGCGCACGCACAGCACGGCCCTCCGCGCCACCGCCGCCAGCTGTTCCCTGGACGGAAGGCCCCAGAAAAAGTACGACGTGGGCCGAAGGACCCCTGGAGAGGCTTCGAGAACTGTCAGCTCAGGGGTGCCTTGGCCGACTCGGGGAGCTCTGAACCATGCTCTCGTCTCTTGGGGGCGTGCCTTCTGCTTCCGCCGCCCTCCGCCGGCTTCCGCCCACGGAGCCGCCCCGGCCTCTTTTCTGCCGGCCTCCGCCGGGGTGGAGATGCCAGCCTCTTCGACCCTCGAAGGCAAGGCCCTTCCAGGAACGCCCCGCTGAGCATTCAGCGCGCCCAGAATCCCAGTTGAGAACCGGGGGCGGCGGCCAGTCCCCGCCCAACCTGCACTGGCCGCCCCCCCCCCCCCCACCGGTCTTGGGCGAATCTGCGACCGAGCTGCCTGCCAAAACAGTCGACCAAACATCCTCGCCACTGACGCGCACTGCCGTGCCCCCCCACCAGAGAACAAAACGGTACACTTCGTTCATTTCTAATCGTGCTCATTTCTAATTGTGCTCGTTTCTAGTTGATCCTGGCCCCCTGGTGGCCAGGAAGAGGCCCAGGATAGAACAATCAGAAACGAAAGGATCTTGGCCCCCCAAAGATCAAAGAACTTTCGAATAGTGAGCAATGACCGATGTGCAGAAGAAATCCCCTCGCGCTTCAACTGCCAAGGTTCCAACTTCCGCATCTCCCGCTCGGACCCCGCTCGCATGGCCAACCGCAGGCCCTCCCCCCAAAAATAGCATGCCCCACTGCCGCGCCAGCAACGGTCGAAGCTGCGACCGGAGCACCGTTGGCCCTCGGGTGAAACTGCTAGGCCCCACAACTTGAAACTGCCAGATGGCTGAAAGATGCCACGACAGTGCCCCCACACCCTCGTGGCTGAAAGAAGCAAATGAGTATCCTCGCCGCCCTCGGAAAACTGCTTCGTCCCCCACTCACGGACACAGCTGCCACCGGCCTATCCTCAATCCTCGGGAGCATGTGCAACCGTAGAGCAGAATAGGCTCATCAACGACAAATGCATTTGGCGATGAATTGAAAGGCCACTCGAGATTCTTCCATGTCACTGCATCACGACGACTCCCGCCGCTCACCTCAGTGGTTCTTCTGACTAGACCCGCTGGTGTAAGTCAGTGGTGCTTTGCAAACAGGGAAGAAAAACAAACAACTGCGCACTTGCACCACTGCAGGAACTTCCCCACGTTTGCCGACTCCTGGGCCCGACGGACGCGGGAGCGCGGAGAGGCGTATGGGCGAAACAATCGCAGCACAACAACACGATATGCAGAAGGCTCCTGTTTGAACATGTGGTATCCTTCGGCAACAGGGCGCACCAAAGTATGGAGTCCCGTGAAAAAGTGGAGGTGCAACGCCGCGTGGGTGGAGGAGGTGGGTCAAGGCAGGTGCGGAGGGGGCTCAACATCGCAAGTCCTCTCGGCGGCGCTCAGTCTCGCGGAGTCGAGAGGGGGCAGGGCGACCTGGTACACGTACGATCGGCGACCAGACTAGCAAGACACTCTCGCCCACCACCTCGCTCATGAGCATTCAGGGGGTGTCATTCGATGTCTACGTACCTGCAGTGAAAGTGTGCGACATCAACAGTGGCAGACGGAAGCCGCCACTGAAGTTCCGAAGGGAGTGGGAGGCCCTGGTCGGGGGACTTTCAACGGGGAGGGCGGCTGGCATCGGGTAGAGGGGTGAAGGCCACTGCTTCGAAATAAATCATGACTGCGCTGTCTCGCCTTCACTGCCGAATCGATTTTGACAGTGGGCGCGACGGGCTGCGGGCCAGAGCGTGGCGTTCCTTGCGCTCCTTGTAGCTAGCCTGCCCAAGGCAAGCAGCATCGCCCACCCTCCCCCCAAGAAGGGGTCAAAGAGTGCAGCGAGGGGTACAGATAGTCTCCTCCGTCTCCTCGCTCTCGATGCTGGCGAGAATGTCGTCGAGCGTGTCGATGACAGCACCTGGGGGAGCAGAACTATACTGCTACCTCTACTCCCCGGTCCACTCTCAGGGCGCATCCTGACCAGGACACCGATGAGAATTTGGAAGTGGCGGCGAAGGCCCCCCGGGAGACCCAAAACTGCGAAACGGATGGATGCGTGACGGCACAGAGTGTATCGGCTACAAAGGACACCCGAGAGAACGTGGGTCTGTTCCTTGGGTAACATGCGTGAGGATGACATGAGACGCGATTGACTGTACACGAGAGCAATACGTACCCTTCAGGTTGCAGACCGCACTACGAATCAGACCAACTGCGTCGTATCTTTGGAGGCCTTCGACATGGGGTTAGAGCAGATGGGGTCGGAGAGTCGCGTCGCATCGCCGACGCATCGGCGATGCACGGGAGACAGCGGAATGAATAAGAACAAGCTCCCTATCGCCCCGTATCTCAAATGCATTGGCGATGCGGCGCGATCCTCCTCAGCCCCCTGATCTCGTGATTGTTTCGCGACGTGGGGCCCTGTGATCTGGACATCCTCCCTGGGGCCAACTTTGAATGCCAAGCGGCTCTTTGGCGGCCCCGGGGCAGCGGTAGGGGCCCTCAGAAGCCAGGAGTGACGAGCTGGGTCGGGCAAGAAGAACGTTGCGATTTGTTCCCCTGGCCCCCGCTGGTGTGATTTGTTCCATCCGCGGCCCCCTATGAAGGGGCCCTGGGACACACAAATAAATACACACAAATAACATGATCCCCCATATTTTCCAATATTTTCTGGGTTTTTGTCTTCCCCCCCACTTCCCATATTTTACTAGTGGTACCGCCTTCTCCCCCCGGTGTGTCGTCTCTCGCCCTGGGCCCCTCTTCGATGGCACGGGCCCCAGAGGCCAAGGTCGAGATCGGCGGGGGGGGTCTGGGAGATCTCTCCGGCTGATGGACAAAAAATCCCGCACTCGCCGCGCAAGCGAGGCGACGGCGCAAACTTCCACGCGCCCCCCTGCCCTCGACTCAGCGTTGCTTGGCTGCGCCCGCGGGGTGCAGCATCTGGGCCAGTCGGCGGATCGACGAACCGCGCCACAGCCTGCCAATACCAAGTTGGGGTCGCGGGGGGCGAAGACAAACATAACATAAAAACGGTGCAGGATCCTCCTGAGGGAGGAGGGGGGAGGGAGAAGGAGGAGGAGGAGGAGGAGGAGGAGGAGGAGGAGGAGGAGGAGGAGCACCGATGCGCTTCATGGACTTCTCCGACATGGAGCTGTTCGCGCCCTTATGCGCGAGGATACTCTGCGCCCCGGCGGCGAAGGCGGGCCTGGCCGGCCGATATCGCTGGCCCCTCGCCAGGGCCGGCCTGGGGAGTGGGGGCCCCCGGTCGCCTCCGGTGTCGGGGCAGCGCCTGAGGACCCGGTTTTCTACCACCACCTCCATGAGTCGGAGGGGGGGAGGGAGGAGGAGAACGAAGAGGAGGAGGGCGGGGGGAGGCGGAGGAGGAGGATCCCCCCCTCCAGCTTGTGGTGGTGGCGGAACACACGCCCATCAGCGTCAGAGCGTCGGAGCAATCTGAGCCGGATGACTCCCCAGAGTGGCTCTCCGAGGCCGAAGCTGCTCACTTTTTTTTTCTCTCTCTCTCTCTCTCTCTCTTACTCTTTTTCGCCATGCCGCCACGCACATCAGCCTGGGCTGCTCAGCCCCGCGTCCCGCGATCCCCCCCCGTCTGGAGGGGTGATGTGGCCAGCTCCAAGTCCAGATCCCGAGGGCACCGCAGAGGCGACCTCTTGCGGGGGTCTGCCTCTGCATCCACCAACTTGAGGGGGACCGGTAAGGGGGGACCAGCTCAGGGGCGGAACCATCGAGCCAGAATCGGCGGTACATCACCGATAAATCGGCGGTAGGCCACCGATAGCAAAACCGCACGTTCTTGTTGAGCAGGGACCGGCCGTCCTGGCAGTCCCATTGGCCTACCACCACATGTTCCCAGAACACCAAAAATGTTCTAATACCAAAAATCAATGCTCTGAGGACAGAATCCCGATGTGAAAACAAAATAGTCTCACTCAGAACTGTTATAAGAACATTTCGTGCAGACCACAAAAGGTTCTTCGGACATCGGACATCGGACCTGCAGCTGTCGCCGGCGGGGGAATCGCAGGTTGGGGCCGTGGCACCGGGCAAATGTGAGACAGATGAACAAACAACACACACGTGCACATGCTACGCTACAATATGAAACATACTACAAAGAAGAAGGGTCAGGCGCCGTCCTGCCTACATAAGCTGCCTCAAATCATCCCATTTGTCGGAGAGGGCTTTGGAAATCCAGTCGGGCCCTGCGTAATGTACAATATCATATCATCGGACCACCATTTCTTCGGATGACCCTGTCGGCGTCGCGCACCCAGTAATAAATCGCATTGAGGGTTCAACCGAAACGCCTGAGATGTCCATTCGTTTTCTGCCGCACTGCACACTTTCTGGGCACCACATAAGGTTCTTAGAACATTCCTCGGTGGGCTTATAAGTAAGCCAGGACGCTTCGCCACTGCTCGAACTTGGGTCGGGAAGGCTATCATACGCCACGAGAATAAATACACTGACGGTCTGCGACGAGCTTTGCATGTACCTTCGGAGAGGGCGGCGGTGTGTAACATCGCTGGCTCCCAACGGTGAATTATGCACCGCCACCCTTCCCTGAGGTCCAGGATCAATCCATTGGAGCGCGTCCGTGTGTATAGTTCTGTGGCGGACATCGGGCTCCCAGGCCTGGGTGACCGGGGGTCGATGCGTGCCCCCTGAGCTTATCCTCCCAAGAGGAGGAGCACCTGGGCCAAGAGGAGGAGGACCTGGGCCTCCTGGCAGTGCGTAGCCCCTGACCCAAGAGGAGTAGGAGGAGGAGGAAGAGGAGGAGGAGGAGGAGGAGGAGGAGGAGGAGGAGGACCTAGGCCAAGAGGAGGAGGACGTTGCCCCTGACCCGAGAGGAGGAGGAGGAGGAGGAAAACCTGGGCCTCCTGGCCGTGCGCAGCCAACAAAAGTGCGAAGGCGTTCGGCCAGTCTCGGCCCCCAGGGCCCCCGCCCGGCCCGGGGACGACCCCCAAAAACCTCCTCCTCGCCCCCCCCCCCCCCCTCGCCGTGCAATTGGCTCCCCGCTGCTCCTCCTGCTCGTTGCCTTCTGACCCTGCCTTCCCTCGCAGCGCACTCCTCAGCCTCCCCATTGGCTGCCGGGCCGAGCACAGCTCGGCACATCCTGGCTCGTCGCAGCCGGATCGCGTGCTCGCACTTCGCCTGCGTGCTGCCGCCTGGCACCCCCACTCGGGAACAGAACCCGTGCACTAAGACGGAACCAAAACCGGGACAACATCGGACACCGAGAAATCGGGGATCTCAGTGACCCGGCCCGATGCGCACCCTTCTACCAAGGGATATGTCGACCCCTATCCTCCGGGGTCGTGGGCTCCTCGAGGGGAGCAGAAAGGTTGAGCCCAAACAAGGGTACGGGAACATCCCCGAGCTCCAGTAGATGGACAATACATTCGAACCCTTACACATTCGAGGGAGATTCTAAATCACCCCCGCGCCCCCAACATCAATGTTGATCTCAGTACAGGCGGTGCTTTGGGGTTCGAATAGTTCTGTCCACTCACGCCCCCCCCGTCGCCACGCCGTCGATATCAATTTCGGGGGGTCTGGGGGGCACCTTGGGCCACAGGGTTCGGCTTCTTCCTCCCCCTCGGCCTGCCTGCCCCGGGGGCGCCCAAGAGGGGGGCGAGGACTGCAGTCGGACAGGCTCAGCGGGCCGAGTGAGCTCCCAGGGGTGCCCGTGCGTCCGTCCTCGTCGGCCCGTCCTCGGCCGCTCTCGCGGGCCAGTCTCTCGCGCTCTCGCGGTCCTGAGCACCCTGACGTCCCTTGGCATCGTCGGGGGGCGGGCGACGAGCAATCGCGGAGGCAGTGCCCCGCGCCGTGCGCGGAGTCGCCCCCGGCAGCACCGAGGCGTCGGGCGTCGGGGCCTGCAGGCCCCCACCTCCGGCGCCCGCGGCGTGCCGAGGAGGACGAAGGGGCCCTGAGACACACAAACAAATACCACACGAATCAAAGGATTCCCCACATGTTCCCATGTGTTCTCGGTCTTCGTCTTCCCCCCCACCTCCCCTATTCTTCCGCATGTTCCTGGGAATCGACGGTTGATTGTGTCCGTGTGTGTGTTTTTTTCCCTCCTGAGAGGAGCACGGCCAAAGGCCCAGGCAGCCCATTGCTCCCATGCTGCCTCGACGGGTGGCCCATCGGACGGAAGCAGCGTGCCGAAGCATGAGAAGACGGCGCTGACAGCACGGCCCAGACGCTATCACAGGGAACCCTGGATAGGGAGCGAGGCCCCCATTTTTGGCATACATGAAACTTCGCTCTCCCACAGAAAACTCAAGGGCAACCCAAGACAAGCTGTAAAACGAGGAAGGAACACTGAGCCCCTCCCCAACGACAAGGGCTTCTCCTGCAGCGGCCCGACTGTAACTTGGATTCCCGTCACCCCCCCTAGAGTTATGTTTCTCCAATCGTACTTAAGGACCACATCCCTGAAATAATTCCGAGCACCTGGAAAAGTTTCGAAAGAGTGTCGAAACAGTTCCAATCGTACTTAAGGACCACATCCCTGAAATAATTCCGAGCACCTGGAAAAGTTTCGAAAGAGTGTCGAAACATTGTCGAAACAGTGTCTCCCAGGGCCCGGCACGTGAAAACCCTCGAGTTTTGGGGTACTTTTCTGGTGCTCGAAATTCTTTCTGGTGGTCAAGGCTAAAGCAGGTTGGAACATCACAACCCTAGAGTGAAAGGAGAGGGGAAGACCGCGCGATGATTGAAGCAGGGAGGCGGCTCAAGCAGACTGGAGTCTGGGACCGCAGGAACCTCAGGACCCTCCACGACCGATGGGCACCCGGAGGCCCGGACTGCTTCGGGTGCTCCACGCCGGCGAGACTGCCTGCTGCACAGCCTCCTGCCAGGGCGTGCTGCTCCCCCAACCAGTGCTTGCACTGAAGGGGCCCTGGCGGAAGTGGAAAAAGATGTGGCGAACCTTCCCCGCCGATGTTGGCGGCAGGCTGGGCTCCCGGGTTCCCGGGTTCCCGCGGTCCTTGGTTCCAGGCCGACCTCGGTGGCTTCTGGCTTCCCGGGCTCCTGGGTTCCCGGTGGATCTCCTGCAAGCTGCAGCGAACACCATCCCCTGACTGGGGCTCTCCTCTGGTGCAATTTGCATCTCTCGGCGGTGGACAAGCCTCCCTTCAGTAAACCTCCCCTCAGTGAACACGGCCCGGGACCGAAACCGACGGACCTGGACCCGCCAAAATGACGGCCGCGACGCCCCCTCGCGAACCGAAAACGGCCAGTTCCTTCATCGACGCGTCAGGGCAGGAGATCTGCCCACCCCCGAATCTCTTTGGATGCTCGTTCTGGGGACCTTCCTGGAGCCACTCGCTCCACTCGTGCGTCGAAGCTGCGTCGAACATCAGTCGAATTGGGTCGACCCTGAGTCGAACCTGAGTCGAACCTGAGTCGAACCTGAGTCGAACTTGAGTCGAACTTGAGTCGAACTTGAGTCGAACTGGGGTCGAACAGATCCGTTAGGTGGGCTCCAGGAAGGTCCCCGAAACGAGCATCGAAATCTCTGCTCTCGCGCTCGCCAGCTGCATGCTCGCGCCATCTCGCGCGCCGCGCGCGCCGAACGGCCCGCGGGCGCCTCGTGCATGCCTCGGCGAGGTGCGGCTCTCTCGGGCGCCTTCCGGCCTCCGGCCCCCGCTGCCGCGGGGGCCTCCCGCACCTCGCAGAAGGGCACGCCCACGCCAGCGCGAGGGCGAGGCCGACTCGCCACTAGGGAGCCCACAAAGGACGTACGCGCCCAGCTATGTACATGAGCACGGCCCCTCGATTCGCGAGACCGGCCGCGTGATACGAACATTTGTGCAATGCGTGCTCTCGAAACCAGCGTGGATTCATGAACATGTACGTCCTTCTTTCGCTCCGGAGCCACACACACACACACACGATTCCGAAGTGCCGGGCGTGCAAGCTGTGGGCGAGCTGGCGCGAGGGCACGAGCGGGGATGGCCAGCAGTCCTCCCCTGCCCGCCGTGCCTGAGCTGCGAACATGTAGATAGCGCCAGCAGCCACGCAAGAGCCGCTCCTCCTGGGCACGCGGTGGAAACAGTATACATCTCATCGAAGAGGCAATCGCTTGGAACTGCTATCCGATTGGCACTGCTGTCTGGTTCATTTGCCGCTGCACTGTGGATTATCACCATTTTCTCCAGCCCGACCTGGCGGTTTGTGGGGGACTAGACCACATCTTGTCCCCTCTCGACTTGGAAGTGACATTCGTTGCCAGCCTTAATCATCATCTTGTCCTTACGCTCTCGTCATCTGGTACATCAAATGCCATATGGAGTAGTTGTGCCTGTTCCCTGCCTGGGTCATCACTTCTTCTGCATCGCCCCCTGGACCCCTCGCTAACTCCACATAGTATCGCCACACGTCTGCATTCTCTCGCCGCCCGTTGGTACACTTTCATTCCCCACTCCGCTCTCATCTCGCCCGTTGTATGGCCGCTCTTCTCCACCCACTCCCACTGCCCACAGCCTGTTCCAAGGCGCAGCCGTGAAGGGAGGGCGCGAACATCCCACTGCAGATCGAGTGGGGAGGAGGGACGAAGAGTGGACGAGAGAGATATTAGAAGCAAACTCCGCACAAACACGAAAGGCACTGTCGGAGGCCCCGGCGGACTTCTCGCACCGACGCTGGCCCCCCCCCCCTCCCTGGCCGATGCGCAGATCCCAGGCCGAGGGTGTCCCTGGCCAGGATCGGCGTGGTGGCCAGTGCGGGCGTCTAAGAAGCCCTCTTCGACGCCCCCCCCCAGCCCTCCTGCGCAGGCCGATGTTTTCTAGGAAGCCCCCCGCCGTCCTGGGAAGGCCGCCCCCCCTCGCGCCACCACCCAGCCCGTCCGCATCCTCGAAACGCCTGCCCGAGTTCCACTGACGAGGCGTTTCCTAAACCTGGCTTTAGGTCGGGCGTCTCCTCCTACATGGGGATCCTGGATTATCCTGGCGAAGGACCCAACCATATGCAAATGTGCGTAACGCGTTGTGGGGTCTTTCTGTGGAGCTCCCTAATGGGGCCACGGACCGCTGTAGTGGGTGTGGCGGACGCCACCCCCACTGGGGCCGCAGGTGGAACTCCCTATGCGGCCACGAAGCGCTGTACTGGGTGTGACGGTTGCATATGGCCACCCCCACTGGGGCCTTACGTGGAGCTCCCTATGGTGCCACAAAGCGCTGTACTGGGTGTGGCGGACGCATGTGGCCACCCCCACTGGGGCCGCAGGTGGAGCTCCCTATGGGGCCACGAAAAGCTGTACTGGGTGGGTGAAACGCATGGAGGAGGGAGGAGGGGGGAGGGGGAGGAGGGAGGAGGGAGGAGGGGGAGGAGGAGAGGAGAGGAGAGGAGAGGAGAGGAGAGGAGAGGAGAGGAGAGGAGAGGAGAGGAGAGGAGAGGAGGAGAGGAGGAGAGGAGAGGAGAGGAGAGGAGAGGAGGACGCGGGGACCGTCTCTTCAGAACGAGGACCCAACACCACAGGATGGTTGGGAATGAGCAATAAAAACTAGAACCACGCGCGCGCTTCGCGCGCGCTTAGTTTCTAGCAAGTTCTGGTTGTAGTCTAAAGTGTTCGGCGTCGAAGGACACCTAGTGTCACACGGATTGTGCAGCTCAGGGAGCTCCACCGATGGCCCCAGATACAAGCTTGGCTTAAGAGTCCCCTCCGCCAGTGCTGATGCAACCCTCAGAGGGATCAGTCCCCACAGGGACATCCACCTAAGTCCCCAGAGACAAGGTTCGCACATTGGCACGCCCCTCACGCGGATCGTGCCCAGCAAGTAACTGCGTGTGCGACACCAGAGGGGAGCTAAATAGCGTCGCCTGGCTTACTTCGGCACACCTCTCGCACGGATCGTGGCCCGCAGGGACTTCAACGGACGGTCCCAGAGGCAAGGTTCGCATGCCGCCCCCCGCCCACTTCGGCACACCTCTCGCACGAGTCGTGGCCCACAGGGATCTCCACCCATGGCCCCGCCCATTGCGGCACACCCCACCACGCAGATCGTACACAGAAGGAACGCCAACTAAAGACCCAAATAGAAGGTTCGTGCAGCGCCCCCCCCCCGACATGCCGGCACGCCCGTCACGCGAATCACGCCCCAGAAGGAGCTCCACCCGTGGCACCAATGGGCGGCTTCGCATGGTGGCGTCCCCCCGCCCACTTCGGAACATGCCTCGCACGGGTCGTGCCCCAAGGAGGTCGACCTGCGGCCTCAGTGGGCGTGTTCGCTCGGGGACATTCGAATCATTGATGGGCCTGTTTTCCACCACCACCACCAGAAGTTAGAGGGGGGAAGGAGGTGGAGGACGAGGAGGAGGACGAGGACGAGGAGGAGGAGGAGGAGGAGGAGGAGGAGGAGGAGGACCCCCCCCCCCCACAAACTTATGGTGGTGGTGGTGGAACGCAGGCCCATCAACTATTCGGCACACCCTTCGCGCGGACCGTGCCCCACAGAGAGCTCGGCGAACCCGCGCACGCGTGCTCCGCAGCAGCTCCATGTCCGCAGAGCCTCGCGCCGCCCAAGTCTGTGAAGAAAGGCCCGCGCCCCGCGCTGCACACGATTGCACAGGGATAGATCCGTCGCCAGGCCAACTGCTGGCTTATCTATGGCCTTCGGCCCATGTCGCTACCGTGCCCGAGTTTTGGGTCAGAGATTCTCAGACACCCGTCTGCTGGCACGCTCCTCGGGTGCCTCGTGAAGCTCGGGGCCTCTCGGGGGCCTCTTTTTGGGGCCCTCGGGGGCCTCTTGGGGGTCTGCCACTTGGAGTGGAGGGGTCGAAATGTCACATTGAATTCCCGCTCTTGGATCCATCTTGAGGCTCTATTGGGCCGTCTTGGGTGCCTCTTGGACCGTCTTGGGGCTGTCTAGGGCTGTCCTGGGGCCCTCTTGCCTCTTGGGCTGTCTTGGTGTGATATTTGGGGCCTCTAATCCGTTCGGACGCTGTTAAGACCCCAAATGCGAATATGCTAATGATACCAGAGAAAACAAAAACCATTTTTTCTAATCTTCCGATTGCTCGCTTTGTTATCGGGCTATAGGGCGGGCTATAGGGCTATAGGGCTATCGGGCTACAGGGCTATAGGGCTATCGGGCTATAGGGCTATAGGGCTATCGGGCTATAGGGCTATAGGACTGTGACCTATAGGGCCATAAGGCTATAGGGCTATGGGGCTATAGAGCTATATGGGCTATAGGGCTATCGGGCTATAGGGCTATCGGGCTATAGTATATGGCTACTGGGCTACTGGGCTATTGGGCTATTGGGCTATGGGGCACCCCCGGGCACCCGGGCACCCCCGGGCACCCGGGCCCGGCCACCGAAATCGGCCGCACACCAGGCACCCCGGGCACCCGTCACCCCTGGGCACCCGGGCCCGGCCACCGAAATCGGCCGCACCTCTCACCTAATCCTTTAATCCGCTAGGACCCCTACAGAGGCAAGCTCTCATTGGGGAAAATGCGTGTCGTAAGGATGGGACAACTTTTGCCTCCTGGGGCTCTCTCGGGGCGCAGGAGCCTTCTTAGGACGGCTTCGGAACCTCTTGAGCCGTCTTGAAACAATATTCGGGCGTCGTCGGCCCTGTCGGGCCGCTCTGGTCGTTTTGTTGGTGGCCTCCGGAGCTGTTTTGAACCCCGGGGGGGAGGCCTGGGAGGCCCCGGAAGGGGTCAAAATGTTGTAGGCCACAAGGAGGGGGGAGGGTGGGGGGATGGGGGGGGTGAATTCCTGGACAACCACTCGCGCGCTTCGCGCACGCTTAGGTTCTAGTCGGTCGTCGGTCACAAGCAATCGGGCCAGCGGGTGCTGGCCGTTGTGGAGTCCTCTTGTGACTGTCTTGCAACGTCTTGGGGCCACGTCAAGTCCCCTTGGTCATGCCTATGCCGTCTTCGAGCACTCTTGGGACATCTCTGGGCACTCTTGGGCCTTCTTGGGGCCATCCTGGCCCTTCTTGGGCTCCAATGGCGGCTATCTTGCGGTTGCCCTGGGCCGCCGCAGGAACCTTTTTCGGCCCTCTTCGGGCGCTACGTGGGACATCTTGGGGGCTGGGTGCCCTCGGGGAGTCTGTGATTGGTCTACGGGGGGAGTCTTCGGGGATCGTTGAGTCCTGGGGTTTGGTCTTGGGTGTCTTGGGGCCGTCTGAATGGCGCCTCTCGGGGGTAGCGCACGCCGAATAGCGCCAGCACCAACGCTACGAACCTCGTGATCCCGCCGAAGCTAACAAGACTGAGGGCGCGAAAAGGGGGGAAGACGGCGGAGGGAAGGAGGGAAGGAGGGAAGGGTTGAGGAAGGGATGGCGGATGCAAGCAACACATGTTTCGGCGCCGTGTGCGGTCGTCATCTATTGCTGGAAATTAACCGCAGTGATGCTCGCTGGCGGCCTTGCCCGTGCTCGAAGCGGCCATGAAAAAAAGGTTCGGCGCCACGTGCGAGCATCTAGTGCTGGAAATTAACCGCAGTGATGTTCGCTGGCGGCCTTGCCCGTGCTCAAAGCGGCCATGAAAAAAAAAGGTTCGGCGCCACGTGCGAGCATCTAGTGCTGGAAATTAACCGTAGTGATGCTCGCTGGCGGCCTTGCCCGTGCTCGAAGCGACCATGAAAAGAAAGGTTCGGCGCCGCGTGCGAGCATCTAGTGCCGGAAATTAACCGCAGTGATGCTCGCTGGAGCTCTTGACGAGCTCACGGCTCCAGTGAAGTCGTGACCCAGAGACCGTTGCAACCTCTAGTGTTGAAAGCGAACAACGCGGAGCGAAGAAAGACGAAACACCAACAACAACGCTTCCGTATAATTCCGTGCGACACTCTGCAAAACAACGAATGTATAAACACTGCGATGCAAAGCATTTCCACGGAAACCATATGTATGGTCAATGCAACGCAAAGTATTGCAATCAGAAGTGAGGAAAACACATGCTAGACAATGTCACGCAAACCAAACCAAGGCAAAGCGCAGCCATGTGAACCAAAGAACGATGAAGCACGAGGTCGTCGTCGTCAGCGTCGTCGGCGTGGCCGTCGTCGTCGCGGTCGTCGTCGTAGTGAGGGTGGTGCTCGTCGTCGTAGTCGACGCCGAAACAAACGTCCCTCGTCGATCCTGGAGGGTGGAGGCCCACTCTCACCAGGGCGGCGGCAGGCACTGCAGAGGAGAGCGGCAGCTGCAAGCAGCAGCCTCGATTCCGAGTCCGCTCAGACCGGGGCCGCGGGCCCCACTCGGACTTCGCTCTGAACGAATCCCCGGGTAACCCGACGCTGAATCGGGATGTTCATTGGTACTGCGCGGGCACTCCTCCTCCAAATTCTTGTTCCTCGTCGGACTGGCGGTGACAATCATGCTCCCGGAAGGATCTCCGGGAGCATGATGGTGTAGGCCGTGTCGGGGCCCTCGTGGGGGGGTCCAAGATTCCCCACATGAAGGTGGAACATCGGAAGGACGGCCCAATGGAATCAGTCGAAGAACCATGAGATGGGGAGTGGAGCTTAGAACTGGCATGTAGAAGGTATGAAGTGACAGAGCAGAGCACGGCTGGAGCTGGGAAGGCCACGAAAAGGAGGGTGAGCAAAACCGTTGGAGCTTACCACAGCGACCATAATGGTTTTGGGCTCATCCCGCCGCCTTCATGGGTTTGGTGGGAAGGCGACGGAGGCCGCGCGGGAGCCTCTTGGGGCTGTTTCTGGGCCTCTTAGTTGTGACCATACTGGGCCGTCTGGGGCGCCCCTGGGGCCGCCTTGGAGTCTGCGTTGGCGTCTGTTCGCCGTTTTCCTTTCCTCCTCCTCCTCCTCCTCGTCCTCCACCTCGTCCTCGTCCTCGTCCTCCTCCTCCTCCTTCTCCTCCCCCTCCTCCTTCTTCTCCTCTTCCTCCTCCTCCTCCTCCTCCTCCACCTCCTCCTCCTCCTCCTCCTCCTCCACCTCCTCCTCCTCCTCCTCCTCCTCCTCCTCTTCATCCTTCTCCCTCTTCTTCCTCTCCTCCTCCTCCTCCTCCTCCTCCCTCCTCCCTCCCTCCCTCCTCCTCCACCTCCTCCTCCTCCTCCTCCTCCTCCTCCTCCTCCGCCTTCTCCTTCTCCTCCTCCTCCTCCTCCTCCTCCTCCTCCTCCTCAATTCCATTTCCTCATCAATGCCACTAGAACCATCACGCGCGCTTCGCGCGCGCTCAAGTTCTAGCGAGCTTCTTGGGGCCTCCTCGGAGCATCCTGGACTGCTTCTTGAAGTCGTCATGGGACCTTCTTGGCATGTCTTCTGGGGTCTCTTAGAAAAAAAATTGAAGCCTTTTGGGTGCCGTCTTGGGGTCTCTTGGAGCCTCTTTTGGGCTTCTTGGGGGACTCTTGGAGCCTCTTGGGGGCCTCTTGGGGCCTCTTGGGGGCTTCCTGGGGGCATCTTGGGGCCTCTGGGGGGCATCTTGGGGCGGAGAGCTTGATTTTTCGGTTCGCGTTCCCTTTCTTGGGCCCCTTTTGGGGCCTTCTTGGGACCCTCTTGCGCCGGCTTGGGCGGCTTTGGGGCCGTCTCGGGACTCTTTCGGGCCGTCTGGGGGCTCTATTGGGGGCCTCTTGGGCCGTCTTGGAGCGGTTTGGGGAGCCTGTTGGGCGGTGTTTTAGCGCCGGAAACACGAAACAGCGAGAATGCAAAAAACATACAAATCAAAATCAACGATTTTGCCATCTCGGGGCGCTCTTGGGCGGCATCTGAAAAGCTTGGGGCGTCTTGAGGGCCTCTGGGGCAGTTTAAAACGTATCGTGCGTCGCCAGAGACCCCTGGACGGCGTCTTGGGGGTGTCTCGAGACCGTCTGGGGCCGCCCGGATTGCTGTCTGAGAACTCCCCGGGGCGATTTTAGGCCTCCCAGAGGCGGGCCCGGGCCCCGGGCCCCACATTTGCGGTCGATCGAGGCTCCGGCTCCTGGCCCCTGGACCCGGCCCCCTGTTTATATATATATATATATATATATATATATATATATATATATATGTTTATATATATATATATGTATATATATATACATATATAAACCTGATGTAGCCACGAGCCCCGACTTTGGGGGAAACGTGAGCATGACTTGCGAGGAAGAGGAAGTTATCCTGGCGAAGGGCCCAACCATATGCAGTTGTGGGTACCGCAATTGTGAATATCTTCTTCGGTGAAGCTGCACTGGGTGGGGGGGAACGCATGCGGGCTGTAGCACTGGGGCCGTTGGTGCAGCTCCCTATGGGGCCATGAAACGCTGTATTGGGTTGGCAAAAATAGAAAATTGTGTGTATGTGTGTGTGTGTGTGTGTGTGTGTGTGTGTGTGTGTGTGTGTGTGTGTGTGTGTGTGTGTGTGTGTGTGTGTGTGTGTGTGTGTGTGGGGGGGGGACGCATGCGGACGGTCCCACTGGGAGCTTCGGTGGAGTTCCCGATAGGGCCACGAAGCTCTGTACTGGGTGGGTCAAAATGGCAAATTGGGTTTCCGACGCGCATGCGGACGGTCCCACTGGGGAGGGCCACACAACGCTGCAGTAGGTGGGTGAGAATGCCAAATTGGGCTTCCGGGACGCACGGGGGCGGTCCCCCTGGGGCCTTCGGTGGACTTCCTAATGAGGCCACAGAGCGCTATACTGGGTGAGTGAAAATGCCAAATTGGGTGTGCGGGACGCACGCGGACGGTGCCACTGGGGGCTTCGCTGGAGCTTCCTATGGGGTCGCGAAACGCTGTACTGGGTGGGTGAAACTGCCCAATTGGGTGCGTGGGACGCATGTGGGCGGTCCCACTGGGGGCTTCGGTGAAGCTCCCCATTGGGGCCACGAAGCGCTGTACTGGGTAGGTGAAAATGTGCAATTGCGTGTACGGGACGCACGCGGGCGGTCCCACTGGTCCCACTGGGGTTTCGGTGGAGCTCCCCATGGGGCCACGAAGCGCTGTACGGGGTGTGGGAAAATGCCAAATTGCATGTGCGGGACGCATGCGGACGGTCCCAGTGGCCACGAAACGCTGTATTGGGTGTGGCGTACGCATGTGGTACCCCCCCCCCCCCTGGGGCCTTAGGTGGAGCTCCCTATGGGGCCACGAAGCGCCGAACTGGACGTGGCGGACGCATGTGGTACCCCCCCCCCTGGGGCCTTAGGTGGAGCTCCCCATGGCGCCACGAAACGCCGTACTGAGTGTGGCGGACGCATGTGGTGCCCCCCCCTCCCCCCCTGGGGCCTTAGGTGGACCTCCCTATGACGCCACGAAACGCCGTACTGGGTGTGCCGGAAGGCCTTCGGTGGAGCTCCCTACGGGGCCACGAAGCGCTGTTCTGGGTGTGGCGGATGCATGTGGTACCCTCTCCTGGGGCCGAAGCTGGAGCTCCCTATGGGGCCACGAAGCGCCGTACTGGGTGTGACGGACGCATGTGGTACCCCCCCCTATGGGGCCACGAAGCGCTGCAATAGGTGTGGCGGACGCATGCCGTATTCCTCCGTGTGACCTTAGGTGGAGTTCCCTATGGGGCCACGAAGCGCCGTACTGGGTGTGGCGGACGCATGTGGTAGCCACCCCCATAAAGCATTAGGTGCAGCTCCCTAGAGGGCCACGAAACGCCGTACTGGGTGTGGCGGACGTATGTGGTACCCCCCCCCCCCTGGGGCTTTAGGTGGAGCCCCTCATGGGGCCACGAAGCGCCGTACTGGGTGTGGCGGACGCATGTGGTGCCCCCCCCCTGGGGCCTTCGGTGGAGCTCCCTATGGGGCCACGAAGCGCCGTACTGGGTGTGGCGGACGCATGTGGTACCCACCCCCCTCTGGGGCCTTCGGTGGAGCTCCCTACGGGGCCACGAAACGCCGTACTGGACGCATGTGGTATCCCCCCTGGGTGTGGCGGACGCATGTGGCCCCACTGGGGGGAAGGGCGCGACGAGGGAGTGGGTGGGACGCGGGGCGCTGTCTCTTCAAAACGAGGACCCTACAACACATGATGCTTGGGAAATAAAGAAAGAGATTCCTACAGGGTGCATAATGATGATTCCCGTGCTGTCCGTTTGACACTGTGCCGGTCTAAAGCGCATTATGTTGGTTCCCGTGTTGTTCCATTCCCTTTTTCCCCAACCCTCTTGTGTTGGGTACTCGTTTTGAATAAAGCAGTGTGGTCTCCACCTCCTCCTCCTCCTCCGCTCCTCCTCCGCTCCTCCTCCTCCTCCTCCTCCTCCTCCTCCTCCTCCTCCTCCTCCTCCTCCTCCTCCTCCTCCTCTCCTCCTTCTGCCCTGTTTCTTGTGTTCCCTTCTCCTGTTCTCTCGAGCCGTCTGCGATCTGCGCAACTGTCGCCACGTTCGTGGGCTCCTGGGAGGCCCAGCGGAGGTACGTCCCACGCGGACAACCTCGGGACCTCGCCGCCCCCTGGGGGGCTTGCGATCTGCGCAACTGTCGCCATTTTCGTGCGCTCCTGGCAAGCGGCGGAGGTACGTCCCACGCGGACAACCTCGGGACCTCGCCGCCCCCTGGGGGGCTTGCGATCTGCGCAACTGTCGCCACTTGCGTGGGCTCCTGGGAGGCCTTACGGAGGTGGGTCCCACGCGGATCACCTCGGGACCTCGCCGCCCCCTGGGGGGCTTGCGATCTGCGCAACGGTCGCCACTTTCGTGGGCTCCTGGCAAGCCCAGCGGGGGTACGTCGCACGAGGATCACCTGGGGACCTCGCCGCCCCCTGGGGGGCTGGCGATCTGCGCAAGTGTCGTCAATTTTGTGGGCTCCTGGGAGACTCAGCGGAGGTACGTCCCACGCGGATCACCTCGGGACCTCGCCGCCCCCGAGGAGGCTTGCGATCTGCGCAACTGTCGCCATTTTCGTGCGCTCCTGGCAGGCCCAGCAGAGGTACGTCCCACGCGGATCACCTCGGGACCGCGCCGCCCCCCGGGGGGCTTGCGATCTGCGCAAGTGTGTCCACCTTCGTGGGCTCCTGGGAGGCGCAGCGGAAGTACGTCCCACGCGGATCACGTCGGGACCTCGCCGCCCCCTGGGGGGCTTGCGATCTGCGCAACTGTCGCCACTTTGGTGGGCTCCTGGCAAGCCCAGCAAAGGTACGTCCCACGCGGATCACCTCGGGACCTCGCTGCCCCCTGGGAGGCTTGCGATCTGCGCGACTGTCGCCATTTTCGTGAGCTTTTGGGGGACCCAGCAATAGTACGTCCCACGCCGATCACGTCGGGACCTCGCCGCTTGCGATCTGCGCAGCTGTCGCCACTTTCGTGGGTTTCTGGGAGGCCCAGCGGAGGTACGTCCCACGCGGATTACTCGGAGGTGCGTCATACGCGTTTTTTTCAACGCCCCTGTGCTTCCATTTTGTAGATTTGCCGTTCCTCCTCTTGCTGCGCTGTTCTGAAATTGCAGATGTCTGCTCCTCTTGCGCGCGGCGGCTTCTTCAGAATGCCAGTCAGAATCGAATGGTCCTGAGTCGAATCGCCACATGTATAAACAGGGCTGGGTACGTCACAAGGTAATTATCAAGAGCTGGTCGCTCTACCTTGCACGCACATCCTTGGGCAATCGACCAGATCAGTGCGCGCGAGGCGGTTGTGCCTCTTGCGCGAGACTCCGCCATTGCAATTTGTTTTGTTCACCGCGGGGGGCGATCGATTATTCCATTCCGCCTTGCGTGCGCACCCGTGGGCAATCGACCAGAAAAGTGCGCGGCAGGCTGATGCGCCCCCGTCGGAAACAATAGCCTGGCGAAGGACCCAACCATATGCAGTTGTGAATACCGCAATTCCGAATATATTATTCGGTGGCGCTCCCTATGGGGCCACGAACCGGATGAGGGGTGCGCCGAATTGCGTGGAAAGGGTACACAACACGAACGAAGACGATAGGTCGAATTACGAGAGACTGGGGGCGGGTGGGCCTGAGCGCGAGAGAATTTGAGCGTGAATGAGCCTGCGCGCGAGTGATCATATTTGCATGGATGCGAGCGTGGCCACGCCTGGTGTATGTATATGTATGTATGTATGTATATATATACATATTTATATATATATATGATGTGAGTGGTTCACGTATGCCTGACCCTGAACACTCGTGACGCTGAGCGCGGCCGCCGCCGCAAGTTCCCCCTGGGGCCCCAACAGCAGCGCCCGCGCGCCGGGACGCCCATGTCGGCGCGCCCCTCACGCAGATCGCGCCCGCTTCATTCCCGTTATGTTTCTCCCTCTTCGCCCGTGCGCGCCCATGTCCAACGCCGCGGGCGCGGCGCCGCGCGGAGTCCCCGCGACGCGCGCCGGTCGCCCCAGAGGGGTCTTGGCAACGCGCGCGGGTCGTCCGCTGCGCGGAACAGACAGAGCTAGCTGGCTGGCCGATAGCGGGCAAGGCTGTGGCCGCTGGGCAGAGCGACGACGGGGGCGAGCGAGGCTCTGGGCAGAGCGCAGCGCGGAATTCCCGCGACGGGCGAGAGGGCCCCAGCGACGCGCGCGGGTCGCCCGCGGCGCGAGGCCAAACAGTCAGACCGTCGAGAGACGGCGAGGCTTGGGCGGGCCGCTCCTCTGGTCAAGCCTCACGAATAAACTCGGTGAAGCTCAGCTCCCTGGCGAGGGCCGCCGCCTCCCTCCTGCACCGCCTCGTGCGCGTGGCAAACTGCTCCAGCTGTTTCCGCAAGCCCTCCGGCGGCCCTGCCAGGAAGAACTCGATGCGCGGCGCCCGCATGAACAGGAGGTCCTCGTGGCGCGTGGCGCGCGAGAACAGCACGTAGAGCTCCAGCCACCAGTCGTCGTCCTTGCCCTTCCCCACCTCGTGGCGGCCGCAGTCCAGGATCACGCCTGGGCGATGTCGGCCGAGGGAGCAGCACGGCGGACAGCCGACGGCTCAGGGCGAGAGTCTACGGGACTCAGAAAAGGTCTGGCTGCGGACCGCTCGGGCCCAGAAGTTTTCGCCGTAGAATGCCCGGGGGGCGCCGTTCACCATGCGAACTGCGCCAGGTGGAGATCCCTGCGGGGTCACGAAACGTGTGAGGGGTGTGCCAAAATGGAGCGGCGGCGCCATGCGAACTGCGCCATTGGGATCTTAGGTGGAGCTCACCGCGGGGTTACGAAACGTGTGAGGGATGTGCCACAATGGGGCGGCGGCGCCATGCGAACTGCGCCACTGCGACCTTAGGTGGAGTTCCCTATGGGGCCACGAAGCGTGTGAGGGGTGTGCCAGAATAGGGCGGCGGCGCCATGCGAACTGCGCCACTGCGACCTTAGGTGGAGCTCCCTTTGGGGCCACGAAACGTGTGAGGGGTGTGCCAAAATGGGGCTGCGACGCCATGCAAACTGCGCCACTTCGACCTTTGGTGGAGCTCACAGTGGGGCCACGAAGCGTGTGAGGCATGTGCCAAAATGCGGCAGCGGCGCCATGCGAACTGCGCCACTGCGACCTTAGGTGGAGCTCCCTCTGGGGCCACGGAACGTGTGAGGCGTGTGCCAAAATGAGGCGGCGGCGCCATGCGAACTGCGCCACTGCGACCTTAGGTGGAGCTCCCTGTGGGGCCACGAAACGTATGAGGGGTGTTCCAAAATGGGGCGGCGGCGCCATGCGAACTGCGCCACTGGGGCCTTAGGTGGGGCTCCCTATGGAGCCGCGAAGCGTGTGAAGGGTGTACCGAAACAGAGACATTATGAAGGCAGGAGCGAGGACTGGGAGAAGGGAAGATGGGGGAGGAGGAAGGAGGAGGAGGAGGAGGAGGAGGAGGCGGGAGGGAGGGAGGGAGGGAGGGAGGGAGGGAGGGAGGGAGGGGCGCTGTCTCTACAAAACGAGGACCCAACACCACAGGATGGTTGGGGAAGAAGACTGCTTAAGACGACCCCGAAATGATCGTCGGAGACGCCCCAGGGCCCGAAGGCTGCCCAACAGGGCTCCAAGATGGTCGGAGACGCCCCGACAAAGTAGCACGGCGCTAATGCATCTAATCCCACCAGCCCTCTGGGCGTAGGTGGTCTAGAACAGATCCTCTTCCACCCCTCCCTCTTCCCCCTTGGGGAGGGGTTCACCCCTCCCCCTACCCCCTCCCCTGGACCTGGACGGAGGGTTTCGCGAGCGGTCGAACGGCTCTTTTGGCCCCAAGATGGCTTCAAGAGCGCGTCAGAGAGCCCAAGATGAGCTCCAAGATGGATGGCTCAAGATAGCGCAAGATCGCTCGAGATGGCTCCTAAGATGGATCCAACAGGCCCAAAGACGGCCCCAAGACGGCTCCAAGTGGCCAAAGAGCTCCCCAAGGAGGCCCCGAAGAGGCCAAAATCGTCCCAAAACCTTAAGAAAAAGAAAAAACATGTGTTTTTCTTTCTCCCCGTTTCGCTTCCGATGGCCATCCAAGGCCTCAAGATGGCTCCAAGATGGCCCAAGAGGGCCCCACAAGAGGCCCAAGAGAGCCCCAAGACGGCCCCCTGAGCGCCCAAGAGCCAAGAGCGCCCCAAGAGGCGATGTTTGGAGCTCCTGAGGGGGGAGGCTAATTAGGGACCCCCCCTTCGTTGATCGATCTCCTCCAAGATGGCCCCAAGAGCGCCCCTACAGCCCCCAAGAGCGCCCCAAGAGCGCCCCAAGAGGCGCACAGACGGCCCCAAGAGGCGCCCAAGAGGCCTCCAAGAGGCTCCCAAGAGACCCCCAAGAAGCCTCAAGAGGATCTCCGAAATGCATTTAAGACGCTTCTGGCTCTTCGGTTCGCCGTCCTCTTCAATTTCTCATCCCCCTCTTCCTCCTCCTCCTTCTCCTCCTTCTCCTCCTTCTCCTCCCTCTGCTCCTTCTCCTCCTTCTCGTCCTCCTCGTCCTCTCCCTACTCCACATCCTCCTCCTCATTCTCCTCCTCCTCCTCCTCCTCCTCCTCCTCCTCCTCCTCCCCCTCCCCCTCCGACGAGGATTCCTTCTCCATCCTCCCCCTCTTGGGGTACGTGACAGCTTCCCCCGCCCTTTGTTATTCTGCATGCTCCCCGACTTTCCTGATCACCTCAACTCCCCTGGGCATCGTTTCTGGAGGGGCTGGTGGGGATACGCCGAACAATTCCATTGCTGAACAATCGAACGCCAATAGTGAAACCCAAAGATATACGACAGCGGTCCGGCAATAGCCATATGGGGCGGCATGGTCGGGGCCTCGGCGCCTCTGTGCTCAGCAGGAGGCCCGAGAGGAGGTTGTCAGAGAGACGTCTCTGTCGGAGATAAGGCCACCGAGCTGGAGGACCGGCTGTTCTCCTCCGTCCCGGATGCCGCGCGGCCCGCCGAGGTCCTTGAGGACGTGGCCCTCGCCCCTGCCAAAGAGCGACGTGCTCATATGCTCCCCCAAATCCAGGACCGCGCCCCGCGCCGCTCGATCAGCGGCCTCAGCATGTACTCGGGGTAGGTGCGGTCGGGTCCGCTCCGGCCGTGGATCGACACGGTGGCCGTCGCGTGGCGCTGTGGGGCGACGGCAGCCTCGACCTCGGCGGTGCCGGCGCTGGGGCGGACGTCGACGCCGTGCTGGTCGTCGTCGTCGCCGGAGCGCAAGGGCGACATCGAGGGGGAGGCCTCTGGGCACCTGATCCGCGAGCGGGTCCTCGGAGACCGCGGGCTCGGTCTCGGGCTCGGCGACGGGATGACGTCCCTGGGCTCTGGCCCGCCCGTGGACTCCACGACCGTGCCCGTGAGGAAGCCCTGCTCCGCTCCCAGGTACACCAGCACGGGCATGCCGCGGTCGAAGCGCCTCCGGAGGCGCCTGCCCGGCATGCTCTTGAGCACGGGCAGGTCCTTCTCCTGCATCGGGCTGCTCTCGGGGTTGCCGCTGGGGTTGCCGTCCTCCTGTCCGATGGGCAGCCGCGGGACCTGCGCCGGCCTGCTGCTCGTCAGCGCGTCGCCGCCAAGCGGGGGCACCTGTGGCACCGAGTCGAGCTCCGCGCTGCCGGCGACGTCCTGATCGCTGCTCCACCTCGGCCGCCTGCGGCTTCCGCGGCCTGGTCTCTCCTCGTACTGGTTCCCCTGGAGCTCCTTCTGGGCCTTGAGCTGCCTGGCGTGCTCCAGCATCTCCGTCTTGAGCTCGCTGGGCTCCAGCGCGACGTCGTACCCGAGCCTCGGGTCCCGCGCCTCCCTCGGCGCCGCGTGTATGATGGCCGGGTACCAGTCCCCGTGCTTCTTGGAGAACACGCTCACCGGCTCACTCACACTGAACGGCAAGCGCAGGTCCTTCATATCCACGTTGGGTACGCGCTGTCTGGCGGCCATGACAAAAAGGTCGTACGTGAAGACGTTCATGCCGTGCTCCTCGCTATGGTAAGGCTGGCCCCTGATGTTCATGACCCTCGAACCTAACCACGAGTTCGTGGTCTTAGACCAATACTCCACAGCGTCGCCGATCACGTATGCAGTCGCTGTGCCCTTCGGCTCGGGCGCTGCCTCCAGCTCCGTCATGATCACGGTCTCATCCGCCCTGGGCGCCTTCGATGTCGCTCTCTTCACCATGGCATCCTCGGTGTCTACGTGCAACTGGTAGGAGACCCACTCCATTTTGTCCAGACCCTTGATCCACTGGCGTTCCTTCCAGATGATCCGGTCGAAGTCGCCGTCGAGGAGAACCTCGTCCGACTGCTCCTCCAGCGGCAGCACCTCCACGCCGCAGCCGCGCAGCTGGTCGAGGAGCGGCAGGATCTCGTTGAACCTCTCGTCCCGGGGGGCGCTCGGGGAGCCCAAGACGAGCTTGCACTCCGGGGCGTCTGGGGACCCCCAGAATCCCCTGGCGTCCTCCTCGCCGTCGACCTTCAGGACGTACTCGTCCTGCTCCGTGTCGTAGAAGACCGAGATGTCGTGCGGGAGGCCGTCGGCCACGCGCGTGCTCCCCAGTAGGAACTCCTCGCCGATCTGCCAGGCGGCGACGCCCCCGCGGATCAGCAGACCTTTCGCCTTCCCGACGGGTCGCATCGGCTCGACCTCGGAGTAGACCTTGGCGACGAGCAGCGCGTTCGTGGCCAGAGTCCTCACTCGGACCTCGAGCTCGAACTCCACCTCGCCGCCCAAATTCAGATCCACGTGCTCGATGGGCTCCCCATCGCTCGGCGTCAGAATGGCGCGGCCCGCCTCCCGCTCGTGCTGGAAGAAGGCGAAGAGCCCATCGCCGAGCGAGTACTTGAGCCTCGTCTTGGAGACGCCGTTCTCGGTGGAGAAGCCGTTGTCCCGGGTCCAGTCGATAGTGGTGCCCCTGCTCTCGCCGCCCTTCAACTGTACGCGGAACCTGCCGCCGACGGGCTGCCTGCACATGTTCCTGACGTACCGGATGGATAGGGAGCAGCAGATGGCGGAAGAGAAGGCGATGGCCGCGGACACGAACCCCGCCTGTGCATCGCAGCCTTCGCCTGTCTCCTCGTCGGGGCCGCTGGGGCACGTCCAGTCGTACGGGCACTGGATGTACGACTTGCAGGGGAGCGAGCTTGGCTCGAACGAGTCCTGCGTGAAATCCGGGGGCGCGTTTGCGTTGCACAGTTCGGTGTTGCCGGTCAGGCAATCGACGTCGCGGGTGATTTCACCCTCGCCGCACGTCGTGCTGCAGGCGGACCACTCTGTCCTGACAACCCAGCGCGCCACAGGCACGCTCTCGAGGGTGGTCAGGGGCGTCCCGGCGACGACCGCGGCCGTGCGGAGGCCCGCCGGCACCGCGACGCCGGCCTCCTGCAAGAAGCTGACGAAGCTACCGGTAAAATTTCTCGTCCCGAGGTCGGCCAGGCCACCCTCGACCGCCGTGCGGTCGTTCATCGGGTACAGCTGGAGCCACAGTTTGACGAACAGCCCCTCCTCTCCTGTCAAACGCCTCGCTGGAATGCCAGACGCTGAGTCTGAGCTCAGGTCCTTCATCTCCAATAAATAAACCTGCTCTGGGTACAAGCCTAAAACGTCGCCGAGCGCGCTTTGCATCGGAGCCCTGGTCCCGCCGCCAGCCCACTCCGCCGTAATGCCCGAATTCGTCTGACCGGCAACGAGCGCAATCTCCACCAGCAAAACCTCGACACGTTCGAACGCCTCCGCGTCCGCATCGGAGACGCAGACCACCGGAATCATCTCAAACGAGCCCAACATGCATTTGATTGGCTCAACAAGCTGGTAACCGTCATCGCAAACTGGCGAGCACGACTCACGGCTCGCAATACCGGTGCAAGACGAGCTGCTGGCCACGTTCAACATGCCAGGTGGCGAGAATGCATAGCAGCGCGATTCTGTGCAAGACCCGTCACCCTTTGACAGATTGTAAGACGTGTCGGCTGTACACTGAACTTCGATGGAGGTCCCAAGTAGGTTCTCGTAGCCCTCAGAACAGGTTACGCTGCATGTCTCAGGATAATTCCTGTCTGCGCAATTTGCATCCTCTGTCTCATAGCCAGTCGGCAATGCTGGACTGCCAACACAGGTGTTAGGCAGACAGTCAGCACGTCCCTCGAACATGTCCGTCTCGTCGCTGCATACCATTGTCCCATCTACAGCATGCCCCAAACCACAAACAGGCTCGCAAACGTCTCCATATTCAATGCCCGAGCATTCGATGCGTACTATGGTATCCAACCCGGATGATGAAGTGAAGCCGGGTCCACTTATCCCTACAGGAATACCAGCGAACATAGGAAGAGCACACACACAGCAAGTTGTGGACGTTAACGTGGAAGTCACCGTCGTGGAGGTCAGCGTCAACGTGGAAGTCAACGTCGCTGTAGTGTATATCCAAAGTTCCACCACGGGCACCGACGATTCCACCCACTCCACGATGTCACGAGGAAGCTCTCTCTCATCGAGCTCGTTCTGGACAAACTCATGGAACTGCGACGTGTTGTCATACAGACGCAACAATGCCTCTTCGGTCTCATCCGTGTTTGTACCCTCAACTGTAATTGTGTAGTCGATGTCCCACACTTGACTGGCCAATCTTCGTTGAAGCGACACGCGCCTTGACGTGTTTCTGACGACGACGGAGTTGATCGTGACCTTCGACTGCGAAATGCTCAAGAAGGTTGCAATCGCTGCACGCGCAACAACTTCTACCGATGTTTCGTTTAGGAAGGTTGTGAAAGACATCGCGACATCAGCCTTGACTAAGGAAAAACGCTCAAGAGTCGCTGTGGTGGTGGTGATCGTGCCAGTGGTTACCGTACCAGTGGTTACCGTCTCTGTCCTGCTTGATGCTGTTAGGCTGGAGGCGGTCGTTGAGTGAAACGTGGTGGAGCTGGTTAATGATGACGACTCGGTTGTAGATATTGTTGTTGTGGACGTCACGGAAGTCGATGTTGTGGTTCCGGACGTCATCGACTTCGTCTCAGTGGCAGTCGCGGTGGACGTCTCTGTTTTACTCGCGGTCGTGGTGGACGTGTCTGTGTAGCTCGCAAACGTGGTGGACGCCCCAGTGGTAGAGCTACGGGTGGTCGACGAGACCGTGGTTGAGGACAGCGTCGATGTGTTCGTGGCCGTCGTGGTGGACGAATGACTGGTGTTGCTGCGAGTAGTGCTGCTGGTTGCCGACGTGCTGATATCAGTGGTGCTGCTGGTTGCGCTGGTGCTGGTGCGCGTTGTGCTGCTGGTGCTGGTCGTGGTGGTCACTGTGCTGCTGGTAGAGCTAGTGTTGCTAAGCGTGGTGCTGCTTGTCCAAGTCGTGGTGGTCACAGTGGTGCTGCTGGTAGCGCTGGTGCTGCTGCGAGTGGTACTGCTGGTTGCCGTCGTGCTGGAAACATGTGTACTGCTGGTTGCGCTGGTGCTGGTGCGCGTGGCACTGCTGGTGGCGCTGGTGCTGCTACGCGTGGTGTCGCTGGTTGCGCTGGTGCTGGTCACTGTTGTGCTGCTGGTGGCGCTGGTGCTGCTGCGAGTAATGCTGCTGGTTGCCGTCGTACTGGAAACAGTTGTGCTGCTGGTAGCGCTGGTGCTGCTGCGAGTAGTACTGCTGGTTGTCGTCGAGCTGGTATTTGTGGTGCTGCTGGTTGCGCTGGTGCTGGTGCCTGTGCTGCTGGTACTAGTCGTGGTGGTCACTGTTGTGCTGCTGGTAGCGCTGGTACTGGTGCGGGTTGTGCTGCTTGTCGATGACGTGGTGGTCACTGTTGTGCTGCTGGTTGCGCTGGTGCTGGAACGCGTGGTGCTGCTAGTTGCGCTGGTGCTGCGCGTGGTGCTGCTGGACCCTGTCGTGGTGCTTACTGTGGTGCTGCTTGTTGCGCTGGTGCTGGTGCGGGTCGTGCTGCTTGTCTCAGTCGCGGTGGTCCCTGTTGTGCTGCTGGTTGCGCTGGTGCTGGTCACTGTGGTGCTGCTGGTGGCGCTGGTGCTGGTGAGGGTTGTGCTGCTGGTTTCCGTCGTGCTGGAAACAGTTGTGCTGCTAGTTGCGCTGGTGCTGCTGCGAGTAGTGCTGCTGGTTGCGCTGGTGCTGGTGCGCGTTGTGCTGCTGGTGCTGGTCGTGGTGGTCACTGTTGTGCTGCTGGTAGAGCTAGTGTTGCTAAGCGTGGTGCTGCTTGTCCAAGTCGTGGTGGTCACAGTGGTGCTGCTGGTAGCGCTGGTGCTGCTGCGAGTGGTACTGCTGGTTGCCGTCGTGCTGGAAGCATGTGTATTGCTGGTTGCGCTGGTGCTGGTGTGCGTGGCACTGCTGGTTGCGCTGGTGCTGCTACGCGTGGTGTCGCTGGTTGCGCTGGTGCTGGTCACTGTTGTGCTGCTGGTGGCGCTGGTGCTGCTGCGAGTAATGCTGCTGGTTGCCGTCGTACTGGAAACAGTTGTGCTGCTGGTAGCGCTGGTGCTGCTGCGAGTAGTACTGCTGGTTGTCGTCGAGCTGGTATTTGTGGTGCTGATGGTTGCGCTGGTGCCGGTGCCTGTGCTGCTGGTACTAGTCGTGGTGGTCACTGTTGTGCTGCTGGTAGCGCTGGTACTGGTGCGGGTTGTGCTGCTTGTCGATGACGTGGTGGTCACTGTTGTGCTGCTGGCTGCGCTGGTGCTGGATCGCGTGGTGCTGCTAGTTGCGCTGGTGCTGCGCGTGGTGCTGCTGGACCCAGTCGTGGTGCTTACTGTGGTGCTGCTTGTTGCGCTGGTGCTGGTGCGGGTCGTGCTGCTTGTCTCAGTCGCGGTGGTCCCTGTTGTGCTGCTGGTTGCGCTGGTGCTGGTCACTGTGGTGCTGCTGGTGGCGCTGGTGCTGGTGAGGGTTGTGCTGCTGGTTTCCGTCGTGCTGGAAACAGTTGTGCTGCTAGTTGCGCTGGTGCTGCTGCGAGTAGTGCTGCTGGTTGCGCTGGTGCTGGTGCGCGTGTGCTGCTGGTGCTGGTCGTGGTGGTCACTGTTGTGCTGCTGGTAGAGCTAGTGTTGCTAAGCGTGGTGCTGCTTGTCCAAGTCGTGGTGGTCACAGTGGTGCTGCTGGTAGCGCTGGTGCTGCTGCGAGTGGTACTGCTGGTTGCCGTCGTGCTGGAAGCATGTGTATTGCTGGTTGCGCTGGTGCTGGTGTGCGTGGCACTGCTGGTTGCGCTGGTGCTGCTACGCGTGGTGTCGCTGGTTGCGCTGGTGCTGGTCACTGTTGTGCTGCTGGTGGCGCTGGTGCTGCTGCGAGTAATGCTGCTGGTTGCCGTCGTACTGGAAACAGTTGTGCTGCTGGTAGCGCTGGTGCTGCTGCGAGTAGTACTGCTGGTTGTCGTCGAGCTGGTATTTGTGGTGCTGCTGGTTGCGCTGGTGCTGGTGCCTGTGCTGCTGGTACTAGTCGTGGTGGTCACTGTTGTGCTGCTGGTAGCGCTGGTACTGGTGCGGGTTGTGCTGCTTGTCGATGACGTGGTGGTCACTGTTGTGCTGCTGGTTGCGCTGGTGCTGGAACGCGTGGTGCTGCTAGTTGCGCTGGTGCTGCGCGTGGTGCTGCTGGACCCAGTCGTGGTGCTTACTGTGGTGCTGCTTGTTGCGCTGGTGCTGGTGCGGGTCGTGCTGCTTGTCTCAGTCGCGGTGGTCCCTGTTGTGCTGCTGGTTGCGCTGGTGCTGCTGCGCGTACCGGTCGTTGTGGTCACAGTGGTGCTGCTGGTTGCGCTGGTGCTGGTGCGGGTTGTGCTGCTTGTCGCGGTCGTGGTGGTCACTGCTGTGCTGCTGGTTGCGCTGGTGCTGGTCACTGTGGTGCTGGTGGTGGCGCTGGTGCTGGTGCGTGTTGTGCTGCTGGTTTCCGTCGTGCTGGAAACAGTTGTGCTGCTAGTTGCGCTGGTGCTGCTGCGAGTAGTGCTGCTGGTTGCGCTGGTGCTGGTGCGCGTTGTGCTGCTGGTGCTGGTCGTGGTGGTCACTGTTGTGCTGCTGGTAGAGCTAGTGTTGCTAAGCGTGGTGCTGCTTGTCCAAGTCGTGGTGGTCACAGTGGTGCTGCTGGTAGCGCTGGTGCTGCTGCGAATGGTACTGCTGGTTGCCGTCGTGCTGGAAGCATGTGTATTGCTGGTTGCGCTGGTGCTGGTGCGCGTGGCACTGCTGGTTGCGCTGGTGCTGCTACGCGTGGTGTCGCTGGTTGCGCTGGTGCTGGTCACTGTTGTGCTGCTGGTGGCGCTGGTGCTGCTGCGAGTAATACTGCTGGTTGCGCTGGTACTGGTGCGGGTTGTGCTGCTGGTAGCGCTGGTGCTGCTGCGAGTAGTACTGCTGGTTGTCGTAGAGCTGGTATTTGTGGTGCTGCTGGTTGCGCTGGTGTTGGTGCGCGTTGTGCTGCTGGTACTGGTCGTGGTGGTCACTGTTGTGCTGCTGGTAGCGCTGGTGCTGGTGCGGGTTGTGCTGCTTGTCGATGACGTGGTGGTCACTGTTGTGCTGCTGGTTGCGCTGGTGCTGGATCGCGTGGTGCTGCTAGTTGCGCTGGTGCTGCGCGTGGTGCTGCTGGACCCAGTCGTGGTGCTTCCTGTGGTGCTGCTGGTTGCGCTGGTGCTGGTGCGGGTCGTGCTGCTTGTCTCAGTCGCGGTCGTCCCTGTTGTGCTGCTGGTTGCGCTGGTGCTGCTGCGTGTGGTGCTGCTGGTACCGGTCGTTGTGGTCACAGTGGTGCTGCTGGTTGCGCTGGTGCTGCTGCGGGTTGTGCTGCTTGTCGCGGTCGTGGTGGTCACTGCTGTGCTGCTGGTTGCGCTGGTGCTGGTGCGGGTTGTGCTGCTTGTCGATGACGTGGTGGTCACTGTTGTGCTGCTGGTTGCGCTGGTGCTGGTCACTGTGGTGCTGCTTGTTGCGCTGGTGCTGGTACGCGTGGTGCTAACGGACCCAGACGTGGTGCTTGCTGTGGTGCTGCTGGTTGCGCTGGTGCTGGTGCGGGACGTGCTGCTTGTCTCAGTCGCGGTGGTCCCTGTTGTGCTGCTGGTTGCGCTGGTGCTGCTGCGCGCGGTGCTGCTTGTCCCGCTGGTGGTTGTCACAGTGGTGGTGCTGGTTGCGTTGGTGCTGGTGAAGGTTGTGCTGCTTGTCGCTGTCGTGGTGCTCGATGTTGCACTGCTTGTCGCGGTCGTGCTTGTATCAGTGGTACTGCTCGTTGCACTGGCGCTCGTGAGCGTGATGCTGTTAGTCCCAGTCGTGCTCGTAATGCTCGTGGCGCTGCTTTCAGTTGTACTGCTCACCGACGTTGTGCTGGTGCTGCTAGTTGCGGTCGCGCTTGTATCACTGATGCTGCTCGTTGCGCTGTTGCTGGTGCGAATGGTGCTGCTTGTCACAATGGTGCTGCTGGTTGTGCTAGTGCTGGTGCGCGTGGTGATGCTCCCGGCAGGGCTGGTCAAAGTGCTGGTGCTGGTGCTGCTGGTTGCTGTCGTGCTGGCATCACTGGTGCTGCTTGTTGCGCTGGTGCTGGAACGCGTGGTGCTGCTGGTGCCAGTCGTGATCGTCCCTGTGGTGCTGATGGTTGCGCTGGTGCTGCTACGCGTGGTGCTGCTGGTTGCGCTGGTGCTGGTGCGGGTCGTGCTGCGTGTCGCGGTCGTGGTGCTCCTGGTGGTGATGCTGGTTGCGCTGGTGCTGGTGCGTGTTGTGCTGCTGACAATTGTACTGGTCCGAATGCTGGTGCCGGTGCTGCCCGTCGGCGCGGGCGTAGCTACCGGCGTTGGCGCTGGCGTAGGCGCTGGTGTCGTTGCTGGCGTCGGCGCTGGCGTTGGTGTAGGCGTTGGCGCGGTCGTGGGCGCTGGCGTAGGTGCTGGGGTCGGTGCTGGCGTTGGCGCGGGCGTTGGTGCTGGCGTAGGCGCTGGTGTTGGTGCTGGGGTCGGTGCAGGCGTTGGTGCTGGCGTGGGCGCTGGCGTAGGCGCTGGTGTTGGTGCTGGCGTTGATGCTGGCGTTGGTGCTGGCGTTGGCGCGGGCGTGGGCGCTGGCGCAGGTGCTGGGGTCGGTGCTGGCGTCGTCGTCAAGGATGTGGGGGTGGTGGTGCTGGTGTCGGTCGTCGTCAGGACACCCCTGCAGATGTACCGGTAATAGAAAGAGCCGATAGCGTTTTCTGGGCTAGAGTCCGCGAAGTATATCTCCGAGTACGTGGTGTAATACACGCATGTGAAAGCAAAACCGTGTCCTGAAAAATCGGACGTCGCAACATACTGCAAATTGAAATGTTGTCTGGCAGGTCCGAAACACTCTGCACTGCTGGTGACATCCTCCATACCGGCCTCGTGGCAAGTCTGTCCGGTTTCCAGAAGCGCGTAGTTCACGAAGGAGGTGGTCGTGGCTGTCGCGGCCGTGGCTGTCACGGTCATCGTCGAGCTGCGGGTCAGGGAGGTGCTCGTAATCGGAGTGGACGTAGCCGTAGTTGAGTATGTCCCGATGCAGAGGAACTGGTAGTCGGCAGATCCCTCTGTTTGAGCGCCGCGTGCCGGCGCAAAGATCATGGAATCCGAGGCGCTGTGGTAGACACAACTGAACCTAACAGCCGCAGTCGGGATGTAAGTCGCTTGGGCGGGAGAGAAACCAAGAATGGGAGCTGCTGCGTCGAAACAGAAGTCGGAACTCGCGACGTCTTGCAAGCCCACATCGTAGCACGTCTGGCCCGCTGGCACCAATGTCATTGCTGGAGGCTGTGTGGCGGTCGTCGACGTCGTGGTCGTGGCAGAGGTCGACGTGGCAGAGGTCGCCGTGGCAGAGGTCGACGTGGCTGTGGCCGTTGCGGTGTTCGTGGAGGAGCCTGTCGTGGAGAATGAGCCTGGGCAAATGTAATTCCACTGGGCGGACGTGGTCGTGTCGGAGCCGGTGGCCTCGGCGTACAGAACCATGTTCAAGCTGGAGTCCAAGACACAACTGAACGTAAACGAAGAGGCCGATCCGAAATTCAGCGTACTTGTTCCACTCAGTCCGACGTAGTCCATCGCGGAGCCGAAGCACTCCGTGGAGTCCGACGTGTCGTTGATGCCCACGTCGTAGCAGGTCAAGCCTGGGTCCAATAAGGTATACTCTCGACTCAGCCGGCTGGTCGTGGCTGTCGCGGCCGTGGCTGTCACGGTCATCGTCGAGCTGCGGGTCAGGGAGGTGCTCGTAATCGGAGTGGACGTAGCCGTAGTTGAGTATGTCCCGATGCAGAGGAACTGGTAGTCGGCAGATCCCTCTGTTTGAGCGCCGCGTGCCTGCGCAAAGATCATGGAATCCGAGGCGCTGTGGTAGACACAACTGAACCTAACAACCGCAGTCGGGATGTGAGTCGCTTGGGCGGGAGAGAAACCAAGAATGGGAGCTGCTGCGTCGAAACAGAAGTCGGAACTCGCGACGTCTTGCAAGCCCACATCGTAGCACGTCTGGCCCGCTGGCACCAATGTCATTGCTGGAGGCTGTGTGGCGGTCGTCGACGTCGTGGTCGTGGCAGAGGTCGACGTGGTAGAGGTCGACGTGGCAGAGGTCGACGTGGCTGTGGCCGTTGCGGTGTTCGTGGAGGAGCCTGTCGTGGAGAATGAGCCTGGGCAAATGTAATTCCACTGGGCGGACGTCGTCGTGTCGGAGCCGGTGGCCTCGGCGTACAGAACCATGTTCAAGCTGGAGTCCAAGACACAACTGAACGTAAACGAAGAGGCCGATCCGAAATTTAGCGAACTTTTTCCACTCAGTCCGACGTAGTCCATCGCGGAGCCGAAGCACTCCGTGGAGTCCGACGTGTCGTTGATGCCCACGTCGTAGCAGGTCAAGCCTGGGTCCAATAAAGTATACTCTTGACTCAGCCGGCTGGTCGTGGCTGTCGCGGCCGTGGCTGTCACGGTCATCGTCGAGCTGCGGGTCAGGGAGGTGCTCGTAATCGGAGTGGACGTAGCCGTAGTTGAGTATGTCCCAATGCAGAGGAACTGGTAGTCGGCAGATCCCTCTGTTTGAGCGCCGCGTGCCTGCGCAAAGATCATGGAATCCGAGGCGCTGTGGTAGACACAACTGAACCTAACAGCCGCAGTCGGGATGTGAGCCGTTTGGGCGGGAGAGAAACCAAGAATGGGAGCTGCTGCGTCGAAGCAGAAGTCGGAACTCGCGACGTCTTGCAAGCCCACATCGTAGCACGTCTGGCCCGCTGGCACCAATGTCATTGCGGGAGGCTGTGTGGCGGTCGTCGACGTCGTGGTCGTGGCAGAGGTCGACGTGGCAGAGGTCGCCGTGGCAGAGGTCGACGTGGCTGTGGCCGTTGCGGTGTTCGTGGAGGAGCCTGTCGTGGAGAATGAGCCTGGGCAAATGTAATTCCACTGGGCGGACGTCGTCGTGTCGGAGCCGGTGGCCTCGGCGTACAGAACCATGTTCAAGCTGGAGTCCAAGACACAACTGAACGTAAACGAAGAGGCCGATCCGAAATTCAGCGTACTTTTTCCACTCAGTCCGACGTAGTCCATCGCGGAGCCGAAGCACTCCGTGGAGTCCGACGTGTCGTTGATGCCCACGTCGTAGCAGGTCAAGCCTGGGTCCAATAAAGTATACTCTTGACTCAGCCGGCTGGTCGTGGCTGTCGCGGCCGTGGCTGTCACGGTCATCGTCGAGCTGCGGGTCAGGGAGGTGCTCGTAATCGGAGTGGACGTAGCCGTAGTTGAGTATGTCCCGATGCAGAGGAACTGGTAGTCGGCAGATCCCTCTGTTTGAGCGCCGCGTGCCTGCGCAAAGATCATGGAATCCGAGGCGCTGTGGTAGACACAACTGAACCTAACAGCCGCAGTCGGGATGTGAGCCGTTTGGGCGGGAGAGAAACCAAGAATGGGAGCTGCTGCGTCGAAGCAGAAGTCGGAACTCGCGACGTCTTGCAAGCCCACATCGTAGCACGTCTGGCCCGCTGGCACCAATGTCATTGCGGGAGGCTGTGTGGCGGTCGTCGATGTCGTGGTCGTGGCAGAGGTCGACGTGGCAGCGGTCGCCGTGGCAGAGGTCGACGTGGCTGTGGCCGTTGCGGTGTTCGTGGAGGAGCCTATCGTGGAGAATGAGCCTGGGCAAATGTAATTCCAATGGGCCGACGTCGTCGTGTCGGAGCCGGTGGCCTCGGCGTACAGAACCATGTTCAAGCTGGAGTCGAAGACACAACTGAACGTAAACGAAGAGGCCGATCCGAAATTTAGCGAACTTTTTCCACTCAGTCCGACGTAGTCCATCGCGGAGCCGAAGCACTCCGTGGAGTCCGACGTGTCGTTGATGCCCACGTCGTAGCAGGTCAAGCCTGGGTCCAATAAGGTATACTCTTGACTCAGCCGGCGGTCCTGCTCATGCGGCGGCCCTCCCAGCGCCACATCCATCGCCCTCGGCCATGCAGGCAGGAGCGCGACAGCCGTCGAGGCCCTGTTGTCTGCAATCCCGGAGATCGTTCCGTTTCGGACGTGACTGTCCGCGACGCCGCGGCTGGCGTCAAGCTCTGGCTGTCTTGGCATGCCCCGCAAACCAGTCTGCGCCACGGCCGCCTCGCCAACTGACGAAGCAGAGGACCACGTCGTCTCCACCTCTTCGCCTCCATCCTCGGTTGATGCAGTGGTGACGTCCACGCCGCAAACTCCACGTGAGAGCACGGCGATGGTACCCAAGGACAGCTTCACGAGCGTCAGGAAAAAATGCTGACGACCACGGTAAGCCATGTGTGCCGAGGCTGACCGCAAACCATCCGTCATATGGCAGTGTTACGGCAGATGGTCGAACAGGGAACGGCCAAGGATAGTCGCGGTGCTTTGGCTAACACGCGCACAGCGACAGCAATGCAGCTTGAGCCCAAATGGCCACGGACGGGGCCGTCTGAAGCAGTCGTGGGGCCCTCTTGGGGGTCTCCTGCGGGCTTCCTGGGGACATCTTGGGAGCCTCTTGGGGGCCTCTTAGGGGGCCTCTTGGGGCCTCCTCTGGCGCGCTTTTTTTGGGCGGAGGACCCAAAAAAGCTGGTCTGTGCTCCCCCTCCGGGCCCCTCTTGGGGCGCTCCTGGGGCTCTCTTGGAGCCGTCTTGGAGGCCCCATTGGGCTGTCCTGGAGGCGCCTTGGGCCTCCTGTGCGCTCTCTTGGGGGCGGCTCGTACACGCCGTGTTGGGGCGATCTGTACGGCCTCTCTTGGGCCGTCCTGGAGCGTCGGGAAGCCGGAAAGGCGAGAACGCTAAGAACCTTGAAAACGCTGAGGAAGATCAATCCTTTGTGACTCTGGGGGCTCTTTGGGGGGCCTCCTGGGGCGGTCTGGGTAGCTTCCGGGCCCGTCAGGAAACCATCTTGGGCGGCCTGGATCGACATGCTGGCGACTCGCGGCCCTCTGGGACCATCTTGCGGACCATCTTGTGGCCGCCCGTGCCGCGCGCCAGCGCGTCTGCCGCAACGGGGCCGTCTTCCGCCGGCTTCCGCCGGCGTTCGCCGCATGGCCGGGGCCACGTCCCAGGAGGTACCGCCCAGACCCCCCCAGGGGAACGCTGAACGGGAACCCCTCCGCAAGGTCGGGGAAAAAGAGCTGAGAAGATGATGGCTGTGGGGCCGTCTTGCAGCCTCTTGGAAGCCTCTTGGGCCCTCCTGAGGGCCTCTTGGGGCCCTCTGGTTGACGGAGAGCCCAAAATGTCGGTTCGGCCCCCCGGCGTGGAGGCCTTCTTGGGGCGTTCCTGGGGCTTCGGAGCGTTTGCGTTCATCCTGGGGCTCTCTTGGGCAAGTGCGCAAAGAAACGGATGCCAAGAAGGCATCTGACGTTGGTTCCCGTGTTGTCCGTTTGACGCGGTGATGCTCTGTCGGGGCGTCTCCAGCCATCCTGAGGCCCTCTTGGGCAGACTTGGGGCCCTCTTCGGAGCCTCTGGGAGCTTCGTGGAAGCCTCTCCGAGGCTTCTTTGGGGGCCTCTCGGAGGCTTCCGGGGGCGGCTTGGTGCCTCCCGGGGCCGTCAGGAAGTCGTCTTGAACAAGATGCGAGCGACGAAGTACGGTCAGCACGGCACCATGTGAGCCAGTCGCAAAATGAGGGCCGTGCGAGGTGAGCCGAGCACGCTGTCATGCGAGCCACCAGCGGAAGGCAGGTGGGCATGGCTTGCGAGAAAGGCACCATGCGAGCCACTTGAACGAAATAACGCCGTGTGCGGTGAGTGCAGCACGTCACCATGCGAGCCACCGGCTTTGCAAGGGCCGTGCGCGTGCAGGTGTGAAAAGGAGGAAGCTTGGGCAATGTGCAGGGCTCCAGGGCCCCTCTGCGGCCATCCTGAGGGCCTACTTGTCGTGTGTGAGAAGATGCTGAGAGGGGCAGGTCGTGTGCGAACAGAGCACGTGAACATGCGCGCCACGAAGTGAGCTCAGCACGGCACTGACCATGCGAGCCACCTGTCAAATGAAGGCCTTGCGAGGTGAGCTCAGCGCGTGGCTATGCGAGCCACCGGGGGAGGACAGGGGGGGGGGCACGCGCGAGACAAACAAAAACCAAAGAAATGATGGCTATGGGGCCTTCTTGTAGCCTCCTGGAAGCCTCTTGGGCCCTCCTGAGGGCCTCTTGGGGCCTCCTGGTGGTCTTTTTTGACGGAGAGGCCAAAATGTCGGTCCCGTCCTACAGGCGGATTTTGGAGGAAAAAAGATCCTGATATAGCCACGAGCCCCAGCCTTGGAGGACAAATGGGCGCGACTCGTGAGGAAGAAGGCGCATCATGCTGGTTCCCGTGTTGCCAGATTGACGCTGTGCCGCTTTGAGGCGCGTTATGCTGGCTCCCGTGCTGTCCGTTTGATGCCGTGCCACTTTGTCGGGCCGCCTCCGACTATCTTGGAGCCCTGCTGTTGGGCAGTCTTCGGGCCCCGTGGCGTCTCTCCGACCCTCTCGGGGCCCTCTGAGGCTAGTTTTGGGGCCCTCGTGGGGGCTTCCTGGGGTCCTCTTGGAGGCTTCTTGGGGCCTCTTGGGGGCCTCTTGGGGCCTCCTAGGGTTTCTTTTTGGGCGGAGAGCGCAAAATGTCAGTCCCTGCACCCCCTCTTGGGCCCCCCTGTTGGGCGTTCCTGAGGCCTTCTAGGAGCCGTCTTGGAGGCCTCTTGGGCCGTCTTGGGGGCGTCTTGGACTGTTTGGGCGCTCTCTTGAGGGCCTCGTGGGGGCCTCTGAGGCCGTCTTGGGGGGATGTTTCGGGCCTTTGGGGCCGTCTTGGAGCGTCGGGAAGCCGAAAAGGCGCACGCGCGAAAAATCTTCAGAAAATGAAAAGAAATCAAAGAATTTTGGGAACCCCTCTGGAAAGCCTCGCGGGGCCTCTTCGGGGCTGTCTGGGCCGTGTGGGTGCCGTCTAGGATGGTCTGGTCCGAACTGTGTGCGACTCGTGGCCCTCTTGGACCATCTTACGGATCATCTTGGGGCCGCCCGTGCCGCACGCAAGCGCGTCTGCCGAAATGGGGCCGTCTTCCGCCGGCTTCCGCCGGCGTTCGCCGCATGGCCGGGGCCATGTCCCGGGGGGGGACCCCCCAGACCCCCCAGGGGAACACTAAACAGAAACCCCTCCGCAAGGTCGGCGACCAATAATCAAACAATGATACCTTGAAAATGCTCAGAAGTACTCAAAACTTCATCCCTTGACGAGTCTCTGACTACCTTTGAATATTCCTCCTGCAGAGGGGCATGCCCGACTTGAACCTGGCTGCGACCTCGGACGAACAGCATCAGGCAGCACGCAGCTGCGAGCGCAGGGCGCGAGCACGAGACAAACCGAGACGCGGCACAGAGGGAGGCGCGGCGCGTCGGTGCCCAACGCTGCGTGGACTCTGGCAGCGGCCGCACTCGTAGCCCCGAGCATGCCGAGGGAGGGCGCCGCGCGGCGCGCGGCGGGGCCGGCACCAGCTCCGCGCAGCAGACTCCGTGTACCCCGTCCCCCCCCCCCCCCCTGCTCCCCAAACAGTGCTTGCACGTGGAGGCTCTCACTGCTGTCCCCAAGGAAGCTTCGCCACGCTGCCGCCCGGTGGGCGCCCCGTGGGCGCCCGCGTGTGCTGGGAAGGTGCGCCGAAGATTCGCCGACGTCGCGGCCCGTGGGCGCACCGTGAGCACACTGCATGGCTCACACCACATAGATTGCACCGCATGGCTTACGCATCGCAGCTCATTCCATCTCATAATATCTTATACCACATAGGGTGCATCACACAACTTGCGCAGCATGACTCACGGATCATAGCTCACACGACTCCGAGTGCCCCGCATGGCATACGGCACACAACCCACAACACACGTATTGCACTGCGTATGGTGCACCGTTTGGATTGCACCACGCAGCTTACACAACATAGGTCGCACCACGTATATTGCACCACCTAGCTTAGACCACATAACTCATACGATCCATATGTTGCGCTATATAGCTTACACCGCACAGCTCGCACGACATACATTGCCCACGCATGTTGTGCCACATAGTGCACACCTCACAGCTCACACCACATAGATCGCACTACATATCTTACATATCCACAGTGCAACATCTCACTGTCTGGGGTCCGTGCTGGCAAACATTACTGTCAGACGATGTGTCGTTCAAAACCTCGCCCTTTCGTCAGGGGCAACTTTCGGGGGGGACCACCTCAGAGGGAAAAACTGATGTAGCCACGAAGCGCGACCTTGGAGGACAAGTGGGCGTGACTTGCGAGGAAGAGAACAACAAATAACAGTATGCCTAGAATGGTACATCATGCTGGTTCCCGAATTGTCCGTTTGATGCTGTGCCGCTTTAAAGCACTGTATGCTGCTTCCCGTGTTGTCCGTTTACGCTGTGCCATTTTGTCGGGGCGTCTCCGACCATCTTGGAGCCCTGTTGGGCAGCCTTCGAGACCTGGGGCGTTTCCGACGACCACCTCGGGGCCGCTTTAAGCAGTCTTTGGGCCCTCTCGGGAGTCTCTGGGGGCTTCCTGGGGACCTCTTGGAAGCCTCTTGGGGCCTCTTGGGGGCATCTTGGGGCCTCCTGGTGCGTTTTTGGGTGGAGAACTCACAATGCTAGTCCGTGCTCCCCCTCTGGGGCCCTCTTGGAGCGTTCCTGGGGTTTGCTTAAGCCGTCTTGGAAGCCTCTTGGGCAGTGATGGAGGCGTCTTGGGCCGTCTGTGCGCTCTCCGGGGGGCGTCTCAGGTCGTCTTGGGGCGATATGCGGAGCCTTTTGGGCCGTCTTGGATCGGCGGTGGACAGACCTCCCTTTAGTAGACCTCCCCTTAATGAAAACGGCCTGGGACAAAAACCGACGGACCTGGACCCGCAAAAATGACGGCCGCGACGCCCTCTCGCGAACCGAAAACGGCCAATTCCTTAATCGACGTGTCCGGGTAGGAAGTCTGTCCACCCACGATTGCAGCGTCGGGAAGCCGAGAAGGCGAAAACGTGAAAAACCTTGAAAGACCAACGGGAAATCAATGAATGTTGACTCTCGGGGCTCTTTTGGGGGGCCCCTTGGAGGTCTTGGGGGGCTTCTTGGGCCATCCTGAGGCCATCTTGGGTGTCTTGGACCAGTCATGCGGCGACGCGTGGCCCTCTTGGATCTTGCGGACCATTTTGGGGAAGTCCGTGCCGTCTGGAAGCGCATCTGCCAAATTGCGAGCGACTTCCGCTGGTTTCAGCCGGCGTTCCGCCCGTGGCCGAGGGGGGGGGGGGGGGCGGGGGGGTACCCCCCCAGATCCCCCGAAGGGAACACAGAGCGGGAACCCCTCCGCAAGGTCGGGGGATAAAACCCTTCGCGGTGAGCTGAGCACGCCACCGTGCGAGCCACCGGCTTCGCTAGGGCCGTGCTTCTGCAGGTGCGAGAAGAAGGAAGCTCTTGGGCAACGCGGAGGGCTCCTGGGGCCCTCTGGGGCCATCCTGGGGGCCTCCTGGTCGTGCGCGCGAAGGTGTTGAGAGTAGGAAGTCGTGGGTGAGCAGAGCACGTGAACATGCGAGCCACGAAGGGAGCCCAGCACAGCACCATGCGAGCCACTCGTACAATGAGGGCCTTGCGAGGTGAGCTTAGCACGTGACCATGGGAGCCACCGGCGGAGGACAGGTGGCCGTGACTTGCGAGATAGAAAACAGCAGAGAAGGTGATGGCCATGGGCCACGGGGCTCATGATGTTGGTTCCCATGTTCCCCGTATTCACGTTATGAAGCAGGTTCCAGTGTTATCCGTTAGAGGTTGTGACGCTTTGTCGGGGCGTCTCCAGCCATCCTGGGGCCCTCTTGGGCAGTCTCGGGGCCCTCTTGAAGGCCTCTGGGGACTTCCTGGAAGCCTCTTGGAGGCTCCTTCGGGAGGGCGGCTTGGTGGCTTCCTGGGCCGTCAGGAAGTCATCTTGGACAACATGCGAGCCACGAAGTGAGGTCAGCACGGCACCATGTGAGCCACTCGCAAAATGAGGACCGTGCGAGGTGAGCTCAGCACGCCAACACGCGAGCCACCGGCGGAGGGCAGGTGGGCGCGCCTTGCGAGAAAGGCACCATGCGAACCACTTGAAAACAAAAACCTGATATTGCCACGAACCCCAACCTTGGGAGGACAAGTGGGCGTGACTTGCGAGGAAAACAACATCAAAGAAAAACATGCGTATACGGCGAATAATACTGATTCCAAGATTGTCCGTTTGACGCTGCGCCGCTTTAAGGCGCATTATGTTGGTTCCCGTGTTGTCCTTTTGACGCTGTGCCAATTTCTCGGGGCGTCTCCGACCATCTTGGAGCCCTGCTGGGCAATCTTCCGGCCCTGGGGCGTGGCCATCTCGGGCCCTCTTAGGCAGTCCTGGGGCCCCCTTGGGGGCCTCTGGGGGCTTTCTGGGAACCTTTTGGAGGCTTCTTGGGGCCTCTTGGGGGCCTATGGGGCCTCCTGGGGGGTCCTTTAGGTGGAGAGCCCACAATGTCGGTCTCTGCCCCCCTCTGGGGCCCCTCTTGAGGCGTTCCTGGGGCCTTCTTAGGCCGCCTCGGAGGCTTCGTGGGCCGTCTTCGGGGCGTTTTGGACTGCTCGGGCGCTCTCTTGGGGGCCTTTCAGGCCGTTTTGGGGCGATCTTTAGGGACCCTTGGGCAGTTTTGGAGAGTCGGGGGGGCGATACGGCGAAAACTGTAAAAAAAACCTTGAACAAATACTCCGACGGAAGAACCCCACATAAGAATCCTCTGGGCGAATCTGGAAAAAACCATCACCGTCGTCCTCGTGGTTGGTGAGGCGTCCTGGCTGTCTCTTCTGCGTATATTTCCTGTCGCCTTGGCGCGGGCCCCCCTTCCACTCCTTACGTTGTCCCCATCCTCGCCCCCCTGTTTGTTCCGCGCCCCGCCACCTCCTCCCCTTCCTGTTGCATGAGCGCGCATGTCGATGTTCCTCGGCGCCGTCGCCGCCACGGCCAGCACAGGCGCGTTCTCTACTGGTCACGTCGCGCAGCCGTTGGGACAACCCCGCGGGCCAGGCTGTCGGGACAACCCCGCGAGCCGTTGGCGCGCAAGACCAAGCCGTTGGGACAACCCCGCGGGCTTCGAGCGAGGCGCAGCCGCGCTCAGGCGGAAGGCAGCACGAAGCCCAGCTCTGCCGCGAGCTGCTTCGCCTCCGCCCTGGGCAAAACCGCCTGAGACTTCCTCCATATTCAGGCTTGAGGAGGAGACGAGGCTCCCGCCTGAGACTTCCTCCAGATTCAGGCTTGACGAGCCCAAAAGTGACGACAATTACAAGGTTCCGATGACCCGCTCGGGTTACCAACATGATCTGCGGGCCCCATAGGAGGGGGCTCCCGCCTGAGCCGTCCTCAGAATCCACTCACAGACGAGGCTCCCGCCTGAGACGTCCTCTAAATTCAGGCTTGAGGAGCCCAAAAGTGTCGACAGTTACAAGATTCCGATGACCCGCTCGGATTACCAACATGATCTGCGGGCCCCATAGGGAGGGAGCTCCCGCCTGAGACTTCCTCCCAATTCACTCACAGACGAGGCTCCCGCCTGAGACATCCTCCATTTTCAGGCCTGGGGAGCTCAAACGTGACGACAGTTACAGGTTTCCGATGACCCGCTCGGATTACCAACATGATCTGCTGGCCCCATAGGGAGGGGGCTCCCGCCTGAGACTGCCTCACAATTTACTCACAGACGAGGCTCCCGCCTGAGACTTCCTCCAAATTCAGGCTTGAGGAGCCCAAAAGTGACGACAGAAACAGGATTCCGATGACCCGCTCGGATTACCAACATGACCTGCGGGCCCCATAGGGAGGGAGCTCCCGCTTGAGACTTCCTCCCAATTCACTCACAGACGAGGCTCCCGCCTGAGACTTCCTCCATTTTCAGGCCTGGGGAGCTCAAAAGTGACGACAGTTACAGGATTCCGATGACCCGCTCGGATTACCAACATGATCTGCGGGCCCCATAGGGAGGGGGCTCCCGCCTGAGACTTCCTCACAATTTACTCAACGATGATGAGGATGAGGATGATGAGTGGTGGTGAAGATGAGTGGTGAAGAGGATGATGATTGATTGTGAGTGGTGGTGGCGATGATGATGTTTGAATGAGGATGATGCCGATGCCGATGATGATGATGATGATGTTCATGAGCGTGTGAGAGAGTGCGAGTGATGATGATGATGAGTATGTGAGTGACTAAGCATGTGAGAGAGCATCATCGATGATGCTGATGAGGTTGATGATGAGAGAGTGTGAGTGAGTGTGAGTGGGTGTGTGTGTGTGTGTGTGTTCCTGTTCCTGCGCGGGGTGTCCAGAGAAAACAAGAACCCCACTTTGGATGTGGGGAAAAAATGTGGCCTGGGAACTGCGTTCTGGCAGCGCGAGAACCCAAAATTGACGACAGTTACAGGTTTTGGATGACCCGCTCGGATTACCAACATGATCTGCGGGCCCCATAGGGAGGGGGCTCCCGCCTGAGACTTCCTCGCAGTTCACTCACAGACGAGGCTCCCGCCTGAGACTTCCTCCATATTCAGGCTTGAGGAGCCCAAAAGTGACGACAGTTACAGGGTTCCGATGACCCGCTCGGATTACCAACATGATCTGCGGGCCCCATAGGGAGGGAGCTCCCGCCTGAGACTTCCTCACAATTCACTCAGAGACGAGGCTCCCGCCTGAGACTTCCTCCAAATTCAGGCTTGAGGAGCCCAAAAGTGACGACAGTTACAGGTTTCCGATGACCCGCTCGGATTACAACATGATCTGCGGGCCCCATAGGGAGGGGGCTCCCGCCTGAGCCTTCCTCAGAATTCACTCACAGACGAGGCTCCCGCCTGAGACTTCCTCCAAATTCAGGCTTGAGGAGCCCAGAAGTGACGACAGTTACAGGGTTCCGATGACCCGCTCGGATTACCAACATGATCTGCGGGCCCCATAGGGAGGGGGCTCCCGCCTGAGACTTCCTCACAATTCACTCACAGACGAGGCTCCCGCCTGAGACTTCCTCCAAATTCAGGCTTGAGGAGCCCAAAAGTGACGACAGTTACAGGTTCCGATGACCCGCTCGGATTACCAACATGATCTGCGGGCCCCATAGGGAGGGGGCTCCCGCCTGAGACTTCCTCACAATTTACTCAACGATGATGAGGATGAGGATGATGAGTGGTGGTGAAGATGAGTGGTGAAGAGGATGATGATTGATTGTGAGTGGTGGTGGCGATGATGATGTTTGAATGAGGATGATGCCGATGCCGATGATGATGATGTTCGTGAGCGTGTGAGAGAGTGCGATGATGATGATGATGATGAGTATGTGAGTGACTAAGCATGTGAGAGAGCATCATCGATGATGCTGATGAGGTTGATGATGAGAGAGTGTGAGTGAGTGTGAGTGGGTGTGTGTGTGTGTGTTCCTGTTCCTGCGCGGGGTGTCCAGAGAAAACAAGAACCCCACTTTGGATGTGGGGAACTAATAGGAAGTTAATGAATGTTGCCACTGCTCGGAGACCACTTGGAACCCCTCTGGGAAGCCTCCCAGGGCGTCTTGGGGGGCTGGACCATCTTGTGGACCGTCTTGAGGCCGCCCGTGCCGCACGGAAGCGCGTCTGCCGAAATGGGGCCGTCTCCCGCCGGCTTCCGCCGCGTGGCCGGGGCCATGTTCCGGGGTGGTACCCCCCCAGAACCCTCCAGGGGAACACACAACGGGAACCCCTCCGCAAGGTCGGGGAATAAGACCGTGCGCGGTGAGCTCAGCACGCCACCATGCGAGCCACTGGCTTTGCTAGGGCCGTGTTTCTGCAAGTGTTAAAAGAAGAAAGCTTGGGCAATGTAGAGGGCTCCTGGGCTCCTGTGGGACCATCCTGGGGGCCTCCTGGTCGTGCGTGCGAAGGTGTTAAGAGGACGAAGTCGTGGGTGAGCAGAACATGCCTAGAAGGCACCTGACGGTGGATCCCGTGCTATCCGTTTGGCGCTGTGACGCTTTGTCGGGGCGTTCAGCCATCCCGGGGCTTTCTTGGGCAGGCTTGGGGCTCTCTTGGGGGCTTCCTGGAGGCCTCCTCGAAACTTCTTCGGGCCTCTCGGAGGCCTCTTGGAGTCCTTCTGGGGGCCTCTTGGGGCCTCCTGCGGGTCTCTGTGGGCGGAGAGCCCAAAATGTGTCCCAAAATGTAGGTCCCTGCCCCCCCTCTGGAGGCCATCTTGGGGCGTTCCTGGGGCCGTCGTTGGCCGTCTTGGAGGCGTCTTGGGCCGAGGGCGTCTTGGACTGTCCGGGCGCTCTCTTGGCGACCTCGTAGGCCGTCTTGGGGCTATATATTGGGGCCTCTTGGGCTGTCTTGGAGCGTCGGGAAGCCGAAAGGGCACCTCAGAGGGACAAAAAGCATCGAGCTTCCAGATCGGCCAAAGGCAGCGACACCGCAGAGTTCTGGGCGGGTCGGGCTATCAGGCCCCTGTCGGCGATGAGTGGGCGATTGGGGATTGATGTGCCCTCCAACGAGACTTCAGACTCGGATTCGGGGCACTCGGATTGGCCTGATGGGGCCGTCATAAAAATGACGAAACCCAGTCTGAAATTTGACGCGAGCTCCCGCTGCAGAGATCCCACGAAAACTGGGCGGTCAAAATCCAAGACGCGCTCGTCAAAAAGCGTCAGCAAAGCCGAGTTCTGGCGTTCTCGAGCATCACGTTTTCCCGAGGGTCCACAGTCGGACCTAGGACAGGAGAACATCAAGAACATGAGACCCATCCGTCAGCCAAAACACCCTAAACCATAAGATCACTCGAGGGCAGTCCTCCCCCAGGATGCACCAAAACATCCAACGAGCACGATGAACACTAGGGCACCCTACCCGAACCGACTTCGATCTTCTACCTCGGTCCGAGTGTATTCCGCCTCGCGTTGCCGCTGACCCCCCCCTCCTTTTATCCCACCCCCCCGGGGTTCGGTCGGGCGTGTCCCCCTACAGGCGGATTTTGGACGACAAATAAAAGTAATCCAAAACGATGTATTTTAAATTTAAATGAAAAATTCGTCCCAGATTATTACACTATTTCTGAATCTGCCTCCTGTAGAGTGCAGAGGGACATGCCCGACTTCACCCCAGGGGGTGCCCCTCCTCCCCAAGCCGCGCGCCCACAAGGGGACCCCGCACGCCCCGCAAAGGGCCTCCGAGGAGGCCTCCGAAGCGAGGCCTCCCGCCTCCGCGCGCCTCCGAGCTCCGGGCCCCTCGCGAGCGCGCGCCAACGCCGATCGGGCACACGTCTCGGGGGCACGCAAACGTGGATTAGCGTTAGGTCGGGCCTGTCCCCCCCCAGGGGGATCTTCGACGATAAAAAAAAATACCCCCAAACATACCCCCAAAAAGTCAAACATACTTCAAAAATAGTCCCTGGACTATTTTTGGAATATTTTTGGACTATTTTTGGGGTACTTTTAATTCTCGTCGTAAATCCCCCAGTAGGGGGACAGGCCCGACATAAGATTAGCGATCCATGGAGTTGGCGCGCGGTCGCCTGATCCATGGGTCGGGGGAGGTGCCCTCCACAGAATGCAAGGCGGCCGGTGCCGCCTCGTCCGGCGGCGGAGATCCGCGACTTCCAACGGAAACGGGACCCGTCGCTGATCCACGCCCTCATGGATCCATGTCTGCGGTCGCCTGAAGATCAGAGCACAGAACAGAGTGACCATAAAACACATGGAGCACACAGCACAGTCAGCACAGACCACAGGTCCGTGGGGGACAAAAAAGAAACACGGGCCTGTCGACTGGCTCGTGGTGGCTGGTCAGCGCGTCCTTGCGATCTTCTGAGATCGCTGAGGTCCCGTGCATGAGATCGCACGAACTGGTCAACTTCAGGCCGAGCAGCAAGTCTGACGATAACCGGTGTGACTCCATTGTGATGGCGGGCCAGCGAGTCTAAGGTGCAGTCGCGGGCCTGTGCTGGCCTGGCTGGCGCGGCTGGCCGACTCGCTCTTTGCACGGGGGGGCCCGAAACTTCGTGACTGGCTCGGGCTGACTGGCCAGCGCGCCTGTGATCGCAGAAGCCCGACGCCCGGGTTACTGTTCGATGCGGGGTCCGCGGAAGTCACGACCCCTGTCCCAGGGACGGCGCTTCGTCCCGAGCAAGCTTTCGACGGTCCTGGGGCCCAGCGGGGGCCCCTACGCCAAGCCGAAAACGGCGAAACAACTCCGCCTGGAGCTGTTCAGTGCGTTGGAGGTCTGGGGTGGACGTCCAGCAGCAAAGGAGGCCATGCTGTTTCACACTTCCACGAATCCGAGCACTGCCTCACTACCAGTCCCCCGGCCCAATACAAAAATCAAAGGGGCGTTGGTCTGTGGCGATGCTGCTGACGAAATCTTTCGTAAGGGGGCAGAAAAAAAAACATAAACGTACACATAAACGTTTCGAGGTCCGCGCGGATTTCTCGATCGGCGCTGGGACCCCCTGGCGGCGCCTCCAGCGCCACCAATTGCGCGCTCCTCGCGCCAAGTAGGGGGGTCCAGTGCCGATCCAAGAAACCCTCGTGGGCCTTCTCAGATCCATGCTCACGCCACTGCTTGCTGCCCGATTGAGCAAGAGGCAGAGCAGCAGCAGCAGCAGCAGCAGCAGCAGCAGCAGCAGCAGCAGCAGCAGCTTCAGCAGCAGCAGCAACAGAGGTGTCCGCGGGAGTCCGCCCCGCGGCCGCCGGCCCGCTGCATTCGGTCCAGGAGCATCGGCCCCGCCGCGGCGGCCGCCCGCCCGCGTTGGCGGCCGCGCGGTTGCGGGCACCGCGGGCGGCTCCGGGCTGAGCCGACGGCTCGGGCGGCGGGGCGGCGAAGCGGCCGTCGTCGTCGGTGGCCGGCGCCGTCCCGAATCTCCGACTGCAGGATGTCGTGTGGTCTCGACGTTGTCCATCAGATTCTGGATTTCGGCCTCCAAGGGCCGTTCTCGGGCCCAGGGACCATCAAAAAGGGGCCGATCATGAAAGACGGGCTCCGGGGAAGGGAGAGCGTGCTGCTTCGCGTGAGCCGAGTGTCGAGGAGGGCGGTCAGTGATGAGGCTGTGGTATGGTATGGTGTGGCGGTGGCCCACGAGCCAGTCCGCGAGCTCACGCCTCCTCGCTGTCGGTGGCCTGGGAGTAATCCTCGGCACCCAGCCATGCGACGTCCTGATTTTTGTTCGGGACGGCGTCCCCAGAAGGCCTGACCCCTTCCACGGGGCCGGTGCTTCATCCCGCGTCGTTTCTGACGGCCCCTGGGGCCCGGCGAGGGACCCCAGGGGCCGAAAATAGTAGAAAACTGGCCGTCCTCCTCCTCCTCCTCCACCTCCTTCCATCCTGCGACTTGTGGTGGTGGTGGTGGAAAACAGGCCCACCATCCAACAGAACTCGGAGCGGGCGGCTCTTGGCATTTCTGTTCGGCCTCCAGGGGCCCTCGCGTCCGGCCGGCCTCGCGAGGAGGCCGTCAACAGACGGCCTGGGAGGCAAAACTCTGGCCCTGGGGAAGGTTAGGAGGCAACTGCTGGGAGGTTTCCGTCGGAAGGATTTAAGAGGATAACGCCCCATTTGGGGGCTGTTACGCCGGACTGGGCCTCATACTAAGCCGGATTAAGCAGAATTAAGCGGGATTAAGCGGGACTACGCCGGATTAAGCTGGATTAAACAGGAGTAGGCCGGATTTCGGACCAGGGCAAAATCAGAATTTGGCCTCCAAGAAGTTGCATCCGAGGGAAGTGGCCCAGATCTTCCAGCCCAGCTTTGTACGCCTCGTCTGCTTACGGGGCGGCTGTGATGCCAACCCGGATGCCAAACGTACTCGCCGCGGCGGGTGTCAGGGGTCGCCGTCGCCCTGCACGAGAGGAGCGGGTCCCGAGGGCAACGGGTGGGCCCTAAGGGTTAGGTCGGGCCTGTCCCCCATACAGGGGGGTTTGGACGAAAATAAAAAAATGGTTAGAGAATACACCAAAATGGTCAAACAACACTTTACAAAATCGTCCCCAGGCTAGTGTTTGACTATTTTTTGATATTTCTCCTGTAGAGGGACAGGCCCGACTTAACCCTAGGGCCCCCCTCCAGCAGGGGCAGCTCACTCCTCCCTAGAGTTGGGCGTTGCTTCGATGAGGGGGGGGTGCATGGGGGAAGCGAAGACACGCGCGCATTTGGGGTCCCTTTTGGGCACCAAAGGGCTCATTCAGGCCCCCCCTGAGGTGCAGCTCTCTTCACCCCGCCCTGATTTCCTGCTCCCCAGTGTGAAAAGACAGGCACAGACAGACAGACAGACAGACAGACAGACAGACAGACAGACAGACAGACAGACACACCGACAGACAGACAGACAGACAGAGAGACACACTGGGAAAAACACACACAACACATTGTGTGTGTGTGACAAAGAGCGTCTGTGTGTGTGTCTGTGTTTTCCATAGCGCGCGTGTGTGTGTGTGTGTGTCTGTGTCTGTGTCTATGTCTGTGTCCCTGTCTGTGTGACTGCGCCTGTGTGTGTTTCGACAGAGCGTGTGTGTGTGTGTGGGTCTGTGTCTGTGTTTATGTCTGTGTCTCTGTCTGTGTGACTGCGTTTGTGTGTGTGTTTCGACAGAGCGTGTGTGTGTGTGTGTGTGCGTGCTGCCTCCAGTGCGTTTGTTCCAAAGTACCCACCGGTCGGAAGAAGTAGGAAGGCGTTGGAAGTATATTGGGTGTCCACCCGCCCCCTAAAAAGGAGGGAGGCGGGAAAACCGCTCGACTCTTGAAGTAGGAGAGCGGCTAAACTAGATTGGGAACTGGGAATCCAAAAAATACTACTTTCAACGACCGATGGGTATGTGTTTTATCCTCCAGCAGTGTGTTTCCATAGCGCGCGCGTGTGTGTGTGTGTGTGTCTGTCTGTCTGTCTGTCTGTCTGTCTGTCTGTCTGTCTGTCTGTGTCTGTCTGTGTCTGTCTGTGTCTGTCTGTGTCTGTCTGTGTCTGTCTGTGTCTGTGTCTGTGTCTGTGTCTGTGTCTGTGTCTGTGTCTGTGTCTGTGTGCCTGTGTCTGTTTCTGTGCGTGCGTCTGTGTCTGTGTGTCTGTGTCTGTCTGTGTGTGTGTTTCGATAGAGCGTGTGTGTGTGTGTGCTGCCTCCACCGTGTGTTTGTTCCACAGTATCTGTTTTCTTCTCCCACAGGTGAGCGTTTTTTTTATTCGGCGTTTCGACAGTGGGCGGAAGGGGGGGGGGAGGGGAGGGTCTGGCCCGGGACCTCTGCTTAGTGCGGCTGTTTGCGGCAGTGCGTCCATTATGGGGGTCCATTATGGGGGAGGCTCCACCTGCTCGAAAAAGGAGCCAAAAACAGCCAAGATCTATTCAAGGGGGGGGGAGGGAGGGGGTGCGAGGGCCCGCGCCGATCGGCAAAACAACGAATCAAAAAACAACCACTAATGTGGTTTTGTTTGCGCAGCGCCGAACTCCTCCTCCTCCTCCTCCTCCTCCTCTTGCTCCTCATCCTCCTCCTCCTCCTCCTCCTCCTCCTACTCCTCCTCCTCCTCCTCCTCCTCCTCCTCCTCCTCCTCCTCCTCCTCCTCTCATTCCAGCGCTCGGACTAGAAGAAACCCACCAGCCCTCTGGGCGACAAGTGGTCTAACGAGATCCCTTTTCCCTCTTCTACAACCCCTCCTTCCCTTCGCTGAGGGGTTTGCGGCGGCGGCGGCGGCGGCGGCGGCGGAGTCGCCCCCAGTAGCTGCCCATCCAAAGACGACTGCTGAATATGCTGGGGCTCGGGCCAGGCTCGGGTGCTACGTATGTGTTGGGAGGGCGGGTGGGAGTGAGCGAGACGGCTTGGGGGCGGGGAGGGGGTCTTGACCCCTTCCCTCACCCCCTCCCGTGGACCTGGACGGGGGGGTCCGCGAGGGGTTGAAGCGTCCAAGATGGCCCAAGATGGCTCCGAAGGGCTCTCCTTCCAGCGCTCGGACTGGAAGAATTAGGTCGGACATGTCCTCCCACAGGGGGATTCGGACATATTCTTGGCGGCGCGCACAGGGGGATGGAGGGAGGGGGCAGGGCTTTTTAGGAGGCTGTTTCCTAGAAGGCGCCGGCCTTGCATCTATAGATAAGGCCCGCGCCTTCTAAGAGGCAGGGGTGCTTCTAAGAAGCCCTCCCCCCTCCCCCCACCCCCCTCTGCGCGTGGCCAAAATCCAACGCTCGGACTAGACGAATTAGGTCGGGCATCTCCTCCTACAGGGGGGGGATTTAGACGAGAAATAAAAGCATGTTCCCTGCGTGGAGCTTCCCATATGAACATCTCACACTCATGTCGCTTCTCGCTGGAGAACTCTGTCTGTGAACATGTGAATGTGAGCGCGAGTCGGCGTGGACGACGGACTTGACAACGACGACCCGCTATCATCATCGTCATCATCATCATCATCACCATCACCATCATTATCATCATCATCATCATCATCATCATCATCATCATCATCATCATCATCATCATCATCATCATCATCATCAGCATCATCATCATCATTTGCATGATAAGCATAATAATCGCAGCATAACATATCATAACCTACCATCTCATGTCAGATCTTTCCATAAAAGCATGACCGATCACAACTACCATATCGTAACATAACACAGCAAACCATACCGTAACATAATATATCGTGGCATATCGAAATATACCATAACACAACAAACATAAGATACAATGACACCACATAACCGATCATAGCATGGCATGAGGAGAAGGAGGCGGAGGAGGAGAAGTAAATGTGCAGGGGTTGGCGCGGTCGGAGTATGTAATAACCATTCACTGCGTGGAGCTCCCCAGATACGCATATCATACTCCTGTCGCTTCTCGCTGAATAGCTCTGTCTGTGAACATCTGGGTGTGAGCGCGAGCCGGCGTGGACGACAGGCGCGACAACGACGACCGCGACTGCGATGACTTCAGTGACTTCAGTGGGCATCTTCCAGGAGAGATGAGCGAAGCACAAGTGGAAGAGCGAGTGGGCACTGGACCACCAAAGAGGAGAAGACTAAGCGAATCTGAGCATGAATGATATGAGTGTGAATGAATTTGATTGTGAGTGAACCCGGGCATGGTTAAGTGCGAGTGCCAGTGGGTCTTGGTATGGGAGAGTCTGAGTGAGAGTGGGCTTGAGAATGCGCAAATCTGAGTGTGAGTGAATCTGAGTGAGGGTGAATCTGTGAGTGGGTGCGTCTGGGTGTGAAGGAGTATGAGTATGTATAACGACTACGAGTCTGAGTCTGAATTGGTCTGGGTACGAGTGGGTGTGAATCTGAGGGTGGGTGGGTCTGAGTATGAGTGATTCTGAATGTGAGTAAGTCTAAGTGTGAGTGCGTCTAGGTATGGGTGAGTATGGGTATGGTGATCCTAGCCACTACGAGACAAACGTGATGCTCTGCGGGTCCGATTCACAACCGCTCACTCAAAAATAACCTGCCCGTGGTCTGGAGGGAAGAAGATATCCTCCAAATCTGCTCCGCAAGCGAAAAGTGCTGCGGACGCAAACTAAGCAAATCGCTCCAGGCATCCTCAAAATCTCGCCCTCGTTGGGGGGCGAAAATGGGCGCCTCGCTCGAGACATCCTCAACATCGGCTCCAAAAGCGGAGGATGTCGGGCACCGAAACAAGCAAACCGCTAGAGACATCCCCGCCATGTTGGCGCGAACGGAGGAGTGCAATGCCCCCTGGCGGCTCTCCCTTGGGGGGCGAAAGTGAGCGGCTCGCTCGAGACATCCTCAACATCGGATCCAAGAGCGGAGGATGTCGAGCACCGAAACAAGCAACCCGCTCGAGACATCACCGCCATTTCGGCGCGAACGGCGGAGTGCAATACCCCCTGGCGGCTCTCCCTTTGGGATGCTGACACCCGCGCCTCGCTCGAGACATCCTCAACATATGCCCCGCCAACATCATCATCATAATCATCATCATCATCAGCAGCAGCAGCATCAGCATCATCATCATCATCAGCAGCATCATCATCATCAAGATCATAATCGTCAGCATCAGCATCATCATGACCATCATCAGCAGACTCATCAGCATCGCAGCATAACGTATCCTATCATAACTTGTCATGTCATATGACACCAACACAATATTCAACAGCATACCATATCGTGTCATATGCTAGCATGGTATGCCACACCATAACACGATATGACATGCCACAAAAGATCACATCATCACAGACAGTGACAGACTATATCATACCATAACACCTACCATGATCCTTACCATACTATTGCATTGCATTAAACATCGTGTCATAGCATACGAGTGCATGACCTGATAAAGAAAAGGAGGATGGAGGAGCCAGTTCGGAGCGGTCGGAGTAATAGCAATAACCAATCCTTTGGATATAGGGAACAAGAACTCGAATATGGGGTATAATTTGACAGACCATACCATACCGCCATACCATAGCAAAACACACCAGATCATAAAGTACCACGGCACCACATACATACAATACCATACCGTAGCTTAGCATGCCATATCATAACATGCCATGTCATAACATGACATATCATCACACAATATTACATGCCATGACATACCATAACGAAACACGGTATACCATTCCATAATAAATCATAACATGCCAGGAGGAGGAAGAGGAGGAGAAGGGAGCTCGGAGCGGTCGGAGTATTACAAGAGCCCCATCTTTTGGATATGGGGAATCATCCAACAATATTCAAACATATTCAGACAATAATCGAACAGTCGTCCACAGACTGTTTTTTTGACTATTTTTGAATACGTACTCCCCCTGTAGAGGGACGTGTCCGATTGAATAGAAGAACCCCAAACGGCATAAACATAACCTGTTGACGGTGGGCGCGGATTTGCCTTGGACCTCAGCCAGACCCCCCTCCCTGGCGCCAGGAGGTCCCAACGCAGATGCGAGAAACCCGCGCGGGGCGCCGTAACATGGTCATGCCGTTTTTGTCGGCTCTCACTCCAGCGCTTGGCCTGCACCCCACGGCTGCCTGACGACGTCCCCCTCTGTTGCAGACTCGCGCGCGCGGATGTGGGGGGCTCCGCAGCCCGCGGAGGCTTCGCGGAGGCCTGCGAAGGCCTCTGCGAGGACCGCAGGAGGCCTCCGAGGACCGCCCTCTGGAGCTTGCGAGGGCCCTGAGAGCCGACGCCGCGGAAGGAATACACGAGATCGTGCAGAATCACGCCCGGAGCGCTGGACCCCATCATTCTGCTGCATTTCTCCCTGATCGACCCGTGAGAGCCCCCGGGGCACTCGGCGGCGACGAAAAGGGCGAGCCGCCCAGGGGCGGGCATTGCACGCATTCGCCCGGGAGCCTTGCCGAAGACAGAGATCGTCGGCGCCCCTGGATACACGCATTGCTCTCCCCTGGGCTACACGCCCCCATCGTCGCCTCGGAGGCACGGATCCGGGCGAGAGCGCTCGGTGTGACCGTGGCGTGCCGCGCTGGCGGCACGCCACGGTGGAGGCGAGGGCGCGCACGCGCGTCCCCTCCCCCTCCCCCTCCCCTCCCCCTCCTCCTCCTCGTCCTCCTCCTCCTCCTCCTCCTCCTCCTCCTCGTCCTCCTCCTCCTCCTCCTCCTCCTCCTCCTCCTCCTCCTCCTCTTCCTCCTCCTCGGCGAGAACGCCACACGGTCCCGGGGCGAGGCGTCGGCCCGCAGAGGCCCGTCCCGGAGCCCGCTCCGACCGACTTGTCTCCTAGCAGTGGGGCACCCGGCCGGGGCGACGAGGCGCCTCCCGGAAGCCCCCCAAAAGCGCGTGCGCAGCGCAGTCGTCGAGACTCGCTCGAGGACCTCGAAGACCTCTTCCTCCTCGACAAACCTCCCCTTCGAAACTCCAGGGATCTCAAAACCTCCTCCTCCTCCTCCTCCTCCTCCTCCTCCTCCTCCCTCCTCCTCGTCCTCCTCCTCCTCCTCCCCCTCCTCCTCCTCTTCGAAAACCGTCTTCGAACCCCCCTCGTCACGACGCCAAGGGACCTCAAAGGCACCTCCGAGGGCCTCCGCAGGCCGCCCGAGGCCTCCGCGAGAGGCCGCCTGGGGAGACGGCCGCGGCGCGCGCACGCGCGGCGGCAGCGGCCGCCTCCCGGCGCGCGCTCGAGGCGCGCGCCCGCGCAAGGGGGGGATGGCTTGGTCGCGCGCGCGCGCGAGGCTCGAGCCGCTGCTGCCGGCGCGGAGGGGGATATCGGAGGAGGAGGAGGAGGAGGAGGAGGAGGAAGAGGAGGAGGAGGAGGAGGAGAAGGAGGAGGAGCGGCAGGTTCGTGCGGCGTCGGCGCGCGCAAAAGGTTTCTGACACCGCGTCGAGCGCACAGCCTTGAATCGATTGCGGCCCGGATGGCTCAAGGCTGAAGTCCGTCCGTCGGGTCTCGCGGCGTTGCCGTGTCCATCGGTACTTCCGCGTCGCATGAAGTGCGCCAACGACGCATGAACCTGCCGTGCAGATGCCGTTGCTCGCCCTGGAGAGCCCTCGTCGCATCGGTTGCAGTCGCCTCGATATCCTGGTCGGAGCGCACCCCAGGAGAGGTCCGTGGAGTAGCGGGATCGGTGCAGTCAACCCGTATCATAAAGATGCGCGGTGAGGGTGCAAGGGCCTTGGAGGCCCATGCTAACATTATTCGAATGAGGTTGGCCAGCTAAAGTCGTTAGGGCTGCGCCGAAGGGGCAAGGAAGCAAGGGGGGTACCCTTGGGAAGGTTGCCCAGCCTTGCCATGCGGGTTGACTGTACTTGTTCATTCTTCACAGTGGAGGCGATGGGACGCGGGGCGGGCAGGGGGAGCCATGGGGGGAGGGAAGGGGAGGAGGAGGATTTGGAATTGACGACTTGGTGGTCAATGGGATGGTGGTTACTGCCGTCTGCCTCCTGCGCAATTACAAGCTGCCCGAACAATCCTGATCACCGTTTCGTAATCCACGCTGCGGTTGGCCGGTTCTGCGGACGGCTCATGCAAGACCCCCGCCCCGCTAACGCCAACCACCACTTGGGACTCCGAAGCAGCCGTGTGGAACGGGTTCGCTTCAGACCGTATCTGCACACCAGCTCCACCACCAACGCTCCAGCTACCACCCCGTACACTCGGAAGGACGAGAAGGGATTGAGGACTCAGAACCCAAGACTCGAAGCGTGTTTCGGGTCGGGCGAAAGGGAGGATAGCAATGGGGGGGTTTGAGAATCAGCTCACGTAGCTGATTTTCCCGGCGCCTCCCGGCGTCCTAGGCGGCTATGTATCGAGGAATGGGCCCCTCGGTGAGGCCGAAACCAGCTGCATGCAGCAAATTTCGTAACCCCCCCTTTCCCAATCCCCCCCCCTTCGCCCGGCCGGCCCGAATGGAGGACTCAGAACCCGAGACTCGAAGCGTTTTGTGGCCCGCGCGCGGGGGCCAGGGCCCAGACAAAGAGGAGACAGCACGGCCGACGAGGCGGAAGCCCTGAAAACTGACCGCGGCGAGGCCAGGCAGGGGGTCGGAGGCGGAGGGAGGAGGGGGAGGAGCACAGGCAAGGGGGGAGGGGGGGGGGGGGGAGGGGGACAGGCAAGGGGGGGAGGGACAGGCAAGGGGGGAGGGGGAGGAGGACAGGCAAAGAGGGGAGGGGGGGGGGAAGGGAAGGGGCATAGAAGGAAACGACCAGCCAGCTGGGGAAGCTGCGCTTCCTCCCCCCCCCCTTTTTGGGGGAGAGCATCGCGCCGACGACCCTCCGAGAAAGGGCACCGAAGCCCACGGGGCCCCTCGAGGGGGGGCCCACAGGACCGCGCCTCCCCCACCACTTGTGCCTGGACAGGATGAGGCCGGAGCGAAGGAGGCACGAGCGCAAGTGGGGCACGGGGGGGGGAGCAGATGCAGGGTACACCCAGGACACATCAACGGTGTTGCAGGGCCCTGGAAGAGCATATCTCTATTCCTACTCACCGATTTTCATCACCCAGAACCCCCCCCCACCCCCCACCCCTAAACCAAACCGGACCCCCTCCACAGGGGTGCCCCGGACGCCCTTTCGGACGTCTCGACGCCCCCTGGACGCCCTTGGCAGCTGGCCCTTCTGGGCCTCCCAGAGCGCGTTGCCGGGCCTTGCGAGCAGACTCAAGGCGATCAGAAGGGTCATCGGAAAGGCGCACGAGAGACCCAGACAGCACAAGAGCGCTCCACGAGGAACCTCAATGGTCTGAACAACGGCCGAAGAGGCCCCCAAGACGCCCCAAGAGGGCGTTAAGAGAGCCCCGAAGAAGCAAACATCGCCCCATTCCCTTTGGGAAATGTATATGTTTAGCATATCCCTTCTTGGGGTCTTCGCAGCCTCCAAGAAGGCCCTATGGGCCCCCGATATCGCCCCAAGACGGCCCAAGAGGTCCCCCAGAGGGTTTGAAAACGACCCAAAAGGGGCCCCAAGACTGCCCCAGAGAGCCCCGAGACTGACCACAAGAAGCCCAAGATGCCCCCAGAACACTCCCACGAGAGACCCACGAAAACTATGGGAGACCCCCAAAAAGGCCACTAGAGAGCCAGCCCTAGATGGCTTCAGAACACATCTGGCGGGCCCCAGCTCCCCAAGACGGCCCAAAAAGGCCCCAGGACGGCCCAAGTGGGCCGCAGGACGGCCCAAAAGAGCCCCCAAAACGCCCGGACGGCATTCTCCTGCGAAGTGCATCGAGCTGACTCGAAGATCCTGGTTCCGCGCTTGAGGCTCGAGGTTTGAATTCCTCGATCGAGTCCCTGGGCCGTCTGGACGCGATCTTGGACAGCCTGGATCGACCTGCTGGCAACCCTGGGTCCTCTTGGACCATCTTACGGATCATCTTGGGGCCGCCCGTGCCGCACGGAAGCGCGCCTGCCGAAATGGGGCCGGCTTCCGCCGGCTTCCGCCGGCGTGCGTTCCGTGGCCGGGGGCGGGTCCCGGGAGTATCTCCCCAGACCCCCCCAAGGGGAACACACAACGGGAAGCCCTCCGCAAGGTCGGGGAAAAAACAACCGCCTCCCAAATTTTAAACTTCAGGATCGCAAGTGGCGAGAAGGTCTCAGGCGAAACGCCCGGCGCCCGGCCCGCCCTACCGACACGCGTGGGGGTGCAACAGGGAGGAGGAGGAACGAGCGGAGAAGGACAGGAGGACGGGAGAAAAACGGGCGAACGGGCGGACAGGACTGAGCAGGGACCGACCGTCCCGACATTCCTATAGTCCTACCACGACATGCTCTTTGAACCCAAACATGTTCTAAGAACAAAAACAAGGTTCTTAGAACATAAGCCCGATGTGATAAAACAGGACTGATTCCGCCAGAAATGTCCCAAGAGCACTTCGCGGAAACCACGACAGGTTCTCAGACCATTCTTTGGCAGGGCCATCGGCTAGCCAGGGCGCTCCGCCACGGATGGACCGGAGAGGGCAGGAGGAGGACGGCAGGGGGGCAGGAGCGCGAGGAGGGCAGGAGGCCAGGCATAGAGCGGAGCAGCGCGGGCGTGCGCCGAGAGGCCCCCAGCGGAGGGGCCTCTCACCGCCGGGGCCCCGCGGCAGACGAGGCCATGGCCCCAGCCGAGCAGGCCACCGGCTGCCACGAGCAGGGCGCGCGCAGCGAACGGCCGCCCCGGCCTCCCTCGCCGCGAGGCGCAGAGAAGCGCGGCGGCCGTGCTCTGCCGCCGAGCCTGGCCTCCAGGCGCCCGCCTCGGGCCCCCGGGCGTTGTGAGGCACCGGTTCGGCGGCACACTCGGCGGGTTGCTGCGAGGGGGGCGGCCTTCCGAGGCGGCAGTGGAAGGTCCTTGGAGGGCTTAGGCCTTAGGCCTTTTCGGAGGGGCCCAGGGGCTTGCACGAAGGCACCTCAAAAGCCGGCAGTGCGTCCATGAAGCCTCCCTGCCCTCTGACGCCCCCCTCGCGCCACCCCATTGTGCGCGCGCCCTCCAGAGGCACGTTGGCATGCAGGCAGATACATCGATCCTGGGCCCAGGATGTGACTGACCAGGATCGGTCTGGTGGTCTGCTGACTCCCCCCCGAACTTTGTGGTGAAACAGAACACTGGCTCAGTCAAGCAAGTGGCCAATGACGCTCTCCACCCTGCTTTCAAAGCACACGGCTTGCAACTGCAGTCAAAAGCCCTAATAAGGACGCGCGGTAAGGACGCAAGACCCTTGGAAGCCGAAGTTGGGATTTTTGTGGCGGCGGGCGACGAAAACCCCAAGGACGCAAGAGCAAGGAAGAGCAAGGACGCAAGGGTACCCTGAGCAAAGTCGCGCGTCCTTATTAGGGTTGTTGACTGCATCTTGATGAGATTGCCGCCATTTATACCCCTTCCCCCCTCATTGTCACGACCCCTCCGCACACCCCCACCTCCTACGATCCTCCTACATCATCCTCATTGTCCTCGGGGGCTACTCCCCCTCCTCCCCCTCCCCCTCCTCCTCCTCTTCTTCTTTCTTCCCGAAGCCGTGGAGCCCCCCTCTGAGGGCACAACTGTCCACGCGGGAAGTCCCTACGCAAGGGGAACAACAACAGCTGGAACTTTCCCAGCTACACCTGGTAGGTAGCCTTGGCACATCCTTCGGACGGCCCTCCTACCCCACTCTCCAGGCTTGCAACACGGGGCGAGGAATCTCTTGAGTTGCTTCGAACTGTGAGCACCACAGAGCGTACACGCAACAACGGGATGGGCCGCATCCTGAAGGGACTCCTCAACCCTAAAAACGACTAAACGATGCACCTTCAAACCCTGCACGTGCAAGCGCTCATTGGCATCGCGCGCGCGCGCGTCGAGATCGATCCAGGGCAAACCTCGGACACGGGGGCCGCGGCTCTGCAGCGAGCACACCAGGGTCGCCTTGACGGCCCTCTTAAATCATGAGGCAGCTGGGCAGGGATGACCGGGGGCGCGCTGACACGCGTGCGGCGCGTCACGTGCGTCGTGTCACGCCCGTCTACATGCGCGCCAACCTCCCCAATCCTGTGACTAACCTGCTCCACAAACTGCTCAGCCTGCTGCATGCGCATCCTATCCTCTACAGGCGCACGCGCAAGCTGGCCTCCAAACTTCGCCCAGACGTCGGCGTGGAAGTTGCCAAAACGGTCACGACGTGTGACGCGGCCCGCATTCACGTCGGCAATCGCGCAGTGACTCTTGACTTTACGCGCCGAAAGGCCAGCCTCGCAAAGGCCACCGAACTCAGCCAGGGCCTTCCAGAAGACCCGCCAGAGGCAAGCCCAGGCCGAGGAATAGGCCGCGGTGGCCTCTTCTCCTCTCTCGGTCACTCCACGAAACACAGAATCCGAATCAGTAACAGCCGTGACTGGAGGCAACGAATTCTGGATCAAAAATATCAGGGCCTCCAATTCGGCCCCGTCGGTATCAAACACAGACTGCGAACGCGTGCAGTACACTATGTCGACTACACCGAGAGGGGCCTCATCACGCAGAGTAACGACGGCCCAGCCTGTACAACTCAAACAACTCCACTGGCCTTCAAAGGCCGAACCGCCCAGGTAGGCTTCCTTGGCGACAAGGACCCCAGGCCCCGCATGTTGATGCCAGACCACCGTGTCCTGGGCAGGGGCCCTCCACGAGGTCCGCGGGATGGGCCAGAGCGCCCTTTCCAGGAGCACACGGACCTGGGACCGATCCTGAGCCTGAACCAGCGGAGTAAACGCAGCAGGGCAAGGCAGCTCCTGACACAAATCACACTCAAAATCCCTGTGAACAAGAGTACCAGGTTTGCGACAAATGAGGCACTCGTTGCTCAGTGCTTTCCTAGCTTCAAACTGCCTGACCATGGGCCATTGCCCTCCAACAATGCACGAACGAAGGTACGCACGCGCCTCGGGCCCCAGGGTCGGAAGGTCCCGATTTTGCACACAGCGAGGCCGTCCGCTAGAGACAGCTTGGACCAGGGACAGCCAAACAACACCAAACTCCAAATGTTGCAAATCATCGTGCTTCGCCACCTGTCGCCACTGCCAGGCCGTGGCGGCCTGACTAGATAATGACGAATCACGCGAGGACAGAGCACACTGATGTCAAGGTCTAAGCCTTCGTGCGTGGTCCACTGAAAAGCAGAACGGATCGACCATCCGACACGCGCTAGCGACAGCCTACATGCACTGAACGGACCTGAAACTTGGGTCCAAAGAGAGACCGACGAACTTCCTTCCAGCCCATCCCGCACCACATGCCTCGGCACCCACCCCTCCCATATAGCTCGGCAGAGCGTGAGCACAGGCAACAGAGTAGCTCGAAGGATCGGGCCGGCATCCTTCTCGCACATCAAAGCTAAAGTGCGGGACTTCCCAACGGTGGCCCCAATGAGACACGCAAAGGCAGTGCTACGCATGGTCTCAATGTTCGATGTCGAGCACCCCGTGACGTTCATCCCATGCGACATACTCGCCTCCAAACCTGAACGCGCAACCTTCCGAACTCCGAGCCGCTTCTTCTGTCCAGTGCGAATGGGGCCAATCCGCCTCAGGCGCTGACGAGCGCCCAGAAGCCGTGATTTGCGTACTGCATGCCCGACACGCCGCCCACAAGAGATGTCAATACCAAGATTACGCTCATGCGGCGTGGCTATCGTGCCCATTTTTGCATTCAGACGTCGTGCAATCTCGTCACGCACACACTGCTCATTGCACAAAACACGTGACTTGTCAACATGCACGCGCAGGTCTACTGCAGCGGGAGCCTCCTGGAGATCTATCGACGCCTGGACCAGTTCACGCGTGACTCGAGATTGCGTGCCAATCCTGTGCAATAGCAAATCGTCGACAACGGCGGTGGGAACGACTGTTCGATGCATTCTGTACATAGCGTCAAGCGGCCGAATCAAAATCAACTCGAGCATGCAAGTGGCCCAGCCATCCCCTGGTGGAATGGTCTGCTCGACCACCAACGGCGACGAGACAACTTGGCCCAAGCAACAAAATCGCTCAGCACGATAAAGCTCAACATTCAACTTGAGCTGCCAGAGAGGGAATCCAGTAGCCACTGCCGCCTCCAAGAGCCAATGACGTTCCACTTGCCCAAAAGCATTCATCAAATCCAAGAGAACCATGCCAGAGACCCATATTCCCTTAGTGGAGCCTTTAGCCTCAGTAGTCACATATTCCGACCAGGCCGCCTGCTGCCAGACGGCTCGATCGCACGATCTCCCCCTGGAGGCCCAGAAATACGATCGATCATTGCGGGGCTCCCACTCTCGAGCTATCGGTCGGCGGAGACGAGCCTGAACCCGAGCCAGCACATTAATTAGTGCTATGGGGCGCACACCGCCCAGGCGCTTGGACAGGCAGGCGATCTTCGAGGCAAACTTCGGCCACTCGGCCGACGCCTCGACGGCCGTCAGGATGGCAATAAACACTTCCAGAGCAGGATCGCACAACATGGACAACTGCTGCGGCCTAATCATGCAGAAACTCATGCCAGCGCGCTTGGGAAAGGTGTTCGAAACTTTACGAATATGTTCGACACTTGGACGCTCAGGGCGAGTTCCAAGATCCTCAGGCCACCTGAGGCCCTTGTGCCACTCTCCGACCCTCCACCACCTGCTCCACTCCTCCTGTATCTTATCCACCTGCTGCTGCCGATCCCGAGGTCGAAACAACGACTCAGTGCTGGTGTCATGAAAGCCCACAGGGAGCTTCGTGATTCTGTGGGGCCCTCCAGCCCCTCCGACAGCTTGCTCGCCCACCCAGGCTCGAAACTTAGCTTGGCGTTGGTGTTCATCACTTTTGGCCAGCTTGAGGGCCACCTTCTTAGCAATGTTCGCCAGGGCCCCGAGGATCTCGCAATCCCAGAACTCGGCCCCGAAGGACTGGAAAAACCCCCACCATTCGCCAGCAGGTCCTGCTCCTGTCTGCACACTAGCAGGCGCCGCTGCCTGCTTACGTGCAAGGGCACGCAAGGCGGTGACTCGAGTGAGCGGCTGAGCAGAGCAGGACGCAAAGTGCAAGCTGGCCGAGACCGCCCGCAGCCAAAGCTTCAGGAGACGCTTTTGGGAACTTGGGGACCTTCGGCGCCAGCACAGAGACCCACTTGGGACATAGTGGCTGATCTCGACCCTGTTATTTATGCGCTTCTTCTCCTGCAACATCATATACGTCACACAACTCAAACTCTGCCTGCCGAAGAAAACGATTCCATGCATACGACAGCTCATGGCGGGTCGAAGTGCCCGCTGGGGATCCGTTATGCTTGCACTCAATCAACTGAGCTTCCAGCTTCTGCCCGATATCCGCCCAAGCACTATCATGCTCTCCACGCTGGCAACCAATGGGGCGGTCAACAGGAAAAGCACGAGGCACAGGAACAATGCACACACGCGGCCTCACTGCATCACTCGAAATCTGCAACTGAACAGGCACGTGCGAGTGCGTACTTATCTGAATGTCCACCAACGCCTCTACCTTTTCAACCACCAGCTGATTCGACACAACGAAGAAATCAATCGTTCGACCACTGGAGAAAGTAGCCACAGTAGAATGAAGCATGTCAGCTTCGAAGTACTTCAAAATCCCCGACTCGCGCACATCATCTGGTGTACAGTTGAAATCACCCCCAATAATGTACGGCATACTGGCTCCTCGAAGGCGCCCAGCCAGCTTCATCAGAATCTGAAAGTTCGAAGCGCTCATGCCTTCACCGCTGATGAGGTACATGTTCACAACTAGGACCCCATGCTTGGCAAAACCAGAATGACACATCATAGATACTCTACCAGGGACAAAGACCTCTGTGGACATAGTCTCTAACTTCGCAATGCCGTGCATCCTGGGACACATGGTGATGAGGCCTCCATGCCCTTGATTACCCTCGACCACATCATAAGCGGGAGAAGAGCGAGCACACCAATCAAGTTTGCCCAACTCCGCTTCAGACTCCGTACATCGGTGGCCATGAAGGTGAGTTTCCTGGACAAGGATAGCATCAGCTGCCTTAAATTCATTATGGGCCAAGAGTGGCTGCAGAGACGAGCTCTGTTCTGTGAAATGCTCGCTTGGACACCGCGGGTGTTCGCCACGGTGCCGCCCCTGCCCCCTCGTGGGCGCCTCGCGAGCGCCCCGTGCGCTGGGGGGCATGCCGAGGCTGCGCCACGCTGCCGCCTCGTGGCCGCCTCGTGGGCGCCCTGGAGGAGGAGGAGGAGGATGAGGAGGAGGACGAGGAGGAGGAGGAGGAGGAGGAGGAGGAGGAGGGAGGAGGAGGAGGAGGACGAGGAGGACGAGGAGGAGGACGAGGAGGAGGAGGAGGAGGAAAAGGAGGAGGAGGGAGGAGGGAGGAGGAGGAGGAGGAGGACGAGGAGGAGGAGGAGGAGGACGAGGACGTGGCGCCCCGTGCGCTTGGGAGTGTTTCCCGAGGTCTTGCGCCATGCCGCCGCCCGTGCCAGCTCGTGGGCGCGGCGCCTCGTGCTCTGAGCGTGCACGGCGTGACCCTCGCCACGCGGCCTGCACCACAGAGCTCACGCCGCACGGGCGACGCGGCATCGCTCACACCACATGCAGGGCAGTTTTTTTTTGTACATCGGATTTCTAAACATATGGGGTCTTTAATACATGGTTAACTTATGAATGAATGTATGCATGAACTCATCGTTGTTCTTGATGCTGAATCCCTGCATTCTTAATACATAACCCGCACGCGGAGCATGTATTACAAACGGCCCTGTGCACGACGTAACCTTCACCACGCAACCTACACCACATAGCTCACGCCGCATGGGCGACGCGGCATCGCTAACGCCACACAGCCTACACCCCACCGCTGGCACCTGGAGTTCACACAGCCTTGCTTGCACAACACGGCCTTCACCCCCGACAGTGCACTGGCACGGCTGTCTAACGTGGCGTCCCCCGTCAGATCCTGCAGGCTTCTGTCCTGCAAGTTCTCTGGATCTCTTGGGTCAATCTTCCCATTCCCAGGGCAATCTCGAGGCGCCTCGAAGGCGGGTGTACAACGCCAGCCGCGTGCACATGCGGATGCAATTCCCCCAAACCCACTTGCAAGCTGTGGGAATCTTGAGGCGCCCCAACGCTGGTGTGTAACACCAGCCGCGTGCACATGCGTATGTACATTCCCCCAACCCACGTGCAAGCTTCATCCACTTCTCCACTCCAGGAAGACTGCAACAGCACAGACGGCATGAGCACGAGCGTTCGATGGTGCGCGCGGACTTCTTGGTCTGGGCGCCAAGGGCGACGCCAGAGGCGCCGCCAGGAAGGGTCCAACACAGATGCAAGACATCTGCGCGGGCCTTTGAGCGCTTACTCCCCACATCTTCAGATGGGTTCGTGCTTGTTTTTCCCAACCATCCTGTGATGTTGGGTCTTCGTTTCGAAGACATGGTGCCCCGCGTTCCTCCTCCCGCTGCCCCCTCCATCCTCCTCTCATCATCATCATCATCATCATCATCATCATCATCATCATCATCATCATCATCATCATCATAATCATCATCAGCAGCATCGCCATCATCATCATCATCATCATCAGCAGCATCAGCATCAGCACCAGCATCATCATCATCAGCATCATCATCACCAGCATCACCATCATCAGCATGATCGGCATCATCATCATCATCATCATGATCGGCATCATCATCATCATCATCATCATCATCATCATCATTATCATCGTTATCTTCGTCATCACCACCATCGTCATGATCATCATGAACATCATCATCGTTGCCATCATCGCCATCATCGTGATCATCATCAACATCATCATCGTCATCATCACCATCATCGCACCCCTCACCCGTTTCGTGGCCCCATAAGGAGCTCCACCCAAGGCCCCAATGGCACCGTCCACATGCGCCCGCCACACCCATTTCGGCACACCCCTCACGTTTCGTGGCCCTACAGAGAACTCCACCCAAGGCCCAAAAGGCACCGTCCACATGCGTCCGTCACACCCTTTTCGGCACACCCCTCACACGGTTCGTGGCCCCATAAGGAGCTCCACGCAAGGCCCCAGTGGCACCGTCCACATGCGTCCACCACACCCTTTTCAGCACACCCCTCACACGCTTCGTGGCCCCATAGGGAGCTCCACCTAAGACCCCAATGGCACCGTCCACATGCATCCGCCACACCCATTTCGGCACAACCCTCACACGTTTCGTGGCCCCACAAGGAGCTCCACCGAAAACACCAGGGGCACCGTCCCCATGCGTCCACCCGTTTCGGCACACCCCCCACACGCTTCGTGGCCGCGTAAGGAGCTCCACCGAAAGCCCAAGAGGCACCGTCCACATGCGTCACCATACCCATTTCGGCACACCTCTCACACGCTTCGTGGCCCAATAGGGAGCTCCACCCAAGGCCCAAATAGCACCGCCCACATGAGCCCGCCACAACCATTTCTGCACACCCCTCACGTTTCGTGGCCCAATGGGGAACTCCACCCAAAGCCTAGTGGCACCGTCCACATACGTCCGCCACACTGATTTCGGCATACCCCTCACACGTTTCGTGGCCCCCTAGGGAGCTCCACCGAAGATAAGACTCAAGACTGCGGTGTGCAACGCTGCATATGGTTGGTCCTTCGCCAGGCTAATTGTTCTGGGCACCCCCGCGCAAGAACACACCCTCACCTCCACTCCCGTGCCCTTCCTTGTACTTCCGTCATCATCATAACCATGCGCGCTAGTACACTCGCATCAGCATCACCACCATCACCACCAGCCTACACGCTAACGCTCACACATGAATCTATCAAGATCGAGGAAGTCTAGAGCGGGAGCGCCCCTCTATGAGGTCTCGACTGGACATTTCTATCCCCCCCCAGGGGCTCATCCAACCCCTGCAGCTTGCGTCACGCCTGGGGTTCGGAGGCCCGAACATAGAAGAAGTCTCAATCGAGAGCCTCGCGTGTGAGTTAATTGTGGGAAAGCGTCGAGCAAGAGGTCCTCCCGATGGAGTCCCCACCATTGTGCTTTCAATCCGAAGGGGTCATCCAAACCTTATGATCAGCTGTCGACACTGTTGGGCTCCTGAGGCCTGTATGTTGAGGAAGTCCCAAGAGGGAGCCTCGTCTGTAGGCGGATTGCGAGGACGCTTCGAGCGGGAGACCCCCCCCACCCGCAGGGCCCCTCACCTAATGCTGGTAATCCGACCAATGGCTTGCTATGGCTTCATCAGGCACTGAGGCGTCTGAGCGGCTTGCTCCACGCACCAGCGGAGGAGTCAAGATGATGAGAAGGCACGAGGAGAAAGGAGGCAGGAACATGAGCAGGCGAAGGAAGAGAAGGCACGATGAAAATGATGAGGCAGGAGGCCGCAGAATGATGATGAGGAGGAGGCAGAGGGAGGGAGGGAAGAGGAGGCAGGAGCAGTCAGGATGATGATGATCATGATGATGATGATGATGATGATGATGATGATGATGATGATGATGATGATGATGATGCTGACGATGACGATGATGATGACGATGATGATGATGATAATGATGATGATGATGATGATGCTGATGCTGCTGATGATAATAATGATGATGATGATGATGATGATGATGATGATGATGATGATGATGATGATGATGCTGATCGATGATGTGGATGAGGAGGACGAGCCAAGAGGAGTAAGAGGCAGAAAGAAGCGGCATGAGGGGAGCACAAGGAGGAACCATGAGGAAAAGGCAGGAAGAGTAGGAAACCGGAGTCGGAGGCAGGAGGAGGCAGGGGGAGGAGAAGGCAGGATGGGGAGGAGGCAGGTGGAGGCGAGATGAGGAGGATGAGGAGGCTGCAGGACGCAAGAGGGGGGCCTCCACAACCACCTCAACCACAAACATAAGGACGATGATGTTGACCACTCTCTTTCAAGCTAAACGGATTGTCATGTGGGGCCCTACCGTCGTAATGATGTTTCTGCAATTTCCAATCGGTTCGTCCACTTCACCCACTTCTCAAACAGGGTGCCCTGGGCCTGAGCTGAAAAAGCTCCACCGTTTTCGGCCGGTGGAGGGCTTCCACAAGCCGGGCCCCGGGACCTTCGAAATGCGACTCGGGATGAGACGCCGCCCCCCCGGGGAAAGGCGTCCGCACTCCCAAGGACTCCGCACTGCAAAACTCAAACGTCTCGGGAAGCCCCGCAGCCCCCAAAGCCTTCGCGCAAGCCTCCGACGGCCTCTGCGAGGAGGGCCTCCCAGAAGGGCCTCCGAGAGCCTCCTCCGAGAGCCTCCGAGAAGGGCCGGCGGGCGGGTGCCCCCCGGGCCGCCGAGGGTCCTCCGTGGGGCCCTTCGATGGCCTCCGAGGGCCCTCCGAGAGCCTCCTCCGAGAACCTCCGAGGGCCCTCCGACGGGGAGCCTCCGATCGACCGTGGACAAACCTCCCTTTGATAAACCACTCTTTAGTGAAAACGGCCTGGGACCGAAACCGACGGACCTGGACCCGCAAAAATGACGGCCGCGACGCCCTCTCGCGAACCGACAACGGCCAATTCGCTAATCGACCTGTCAGGGTAGGAGGTCTATCAACCTCCGATCTTTGGGCCTCTGCGTATCTCCAGGGCTGCAGAAAGGGCCTGCAGGACGTTCTTGTGAAGACGCAGCGCGCACGCGCGTTGATCAGAGGGGGCGGCGCCGCCTCTGGGAAACACTAAAACGCTCGACAGGACAAACAACCGCCTCAAAAATATACCGAAGCGGGCCTCAGCCCCGGACCCTAATTTCAAGGTAATACGTCCCGAACAGAACTCGCACTGTTGCGAGAAACGGCCTACGCGCGAATCTGAACTCTGAAATCGGGGGTGCGGGGTGTGGCGCCTCTCTCTCTCTCTCTGTCTCGCTTCTGTCGCTCTCACTATCTCACTATCTCGCTCTTTTCTTTTTTTTTTTCTCTCTCTCTCTCTCTATATATATCTTTATCTGTCCCTTCCTCTCTCTCTTTCCCTCTGTGTCACTCCTTCTCTCCACACGTTTCTCGATTATTTATATTATCGATGCCTCGCTCTTTATTTCCATTTGTACTGTACATCTGTTAGCCGACCCTAAACACAAACTGTACGTCTGTCCTGCAATCTATGCGGCGCAAGGTAGGTGGTGCAATCTAGATGGTCCACCCATGTGGCGCAATCTATCTATGCGGTGCAGAACCATGCAAAGCAATGCGAAACAATGCAAATCAATGCTAAACGATGAACAGCAGTGAACAGCAGCGCAACGCGATGCAACGCCATGCAAAGCAGTGCGATGCAATGCAAACCGATGCAAAACAACATAATCACAATGCAATGCAAAGAAATGCAAAGCAATGCAAAACAATGCAACGCAATGCGAAGCCATGCGAAGCAATGCACTGCGATGCAAAGCGACGCAATGCAAAACAATGTAAGGCAACTCAAGCCATTGCAGTGTGATTGTGTTTCAACGTAATGCCATTACAACGCGATGCGCTTGCAAAGCGATTCACAGTAACGCACCGCGATCGTAACGCAATGCAAGTGAATTCGCATTGCGATTGCAACGCAATGCGATTGCAATGCAACGGGGGGGTCAACGGGGCGGCGGCGACGGGGTCGCGAAGATGGCACACGGGCATGCCACTCGGAAACATGGTGCAACGACGGCCAGGAACGAGGCCGCCGGGGCGACACGAGAAGGCACGCGCGAACTTATCAGTGCAAACGCTGTGGGGAACACGTAATTCACACACACACATATGCGTGTGTGTGTGTGTGTCAAGATTGCATTGGCGTTTTGCGCCATGCGCCGTGTTCCGGACGCTTCCCTGGCGAAGCAATGAATCATCGCTTGCTTCAGCAAGGGGACCTCGAGGCCTGGGCGGGCGACGGGCTCTTTTTTCCGATATCCCTGATGCCTGCTGACACCGCGTATATACATATCTATATCTATATATAAATGTATTGATGCACTTATTTATATTATTATGTGTATATATATATAAATGCGAAATGTTATCAGAGTGAGGGGGCCGAACGGTCATTCACTGTCCCTGGGTGCGTGGCTGAAGTGGGATTCCGCGGTGCGGATTCTCGTTGTTGTTGTTTGTTGTTGTTTGTTGTTGTTTGTTGTCGTCGTCCCACCCACAACCCGCCCCGCGACCCACCCGCGACCCACCCCGCGACCCACCCCGCGACCCACCCGCGACCCACCCGCGACCCACCCGCGACCCACCCCGCGACCCACCCCGCGACCCACCCCGCGACCCACCCGCGACCCACCCGCGACCCACCCGCGACCCACCCGCGACCCACCCGCGACCCACCCCGCGACCCACCCCGCGACCCACCCGCGACCCACCCGCGACCCACCCCGCGACCCGCCCGCGGCCCACCCCGCGACCCACCCGCGACCCACCCGCGACCCACCCGCGACCCGCGACCCACCCCGCGACCCACCCCCGACCCACCTTCGACCCAAACCACGTTCAAGGTACAAACCACCATTTTCGGCGCCTGCGGCGGGCTTTTTTTGCATTCCTTCGAGGTGGTGAGCCCGCGACCCACCCCGCGACCAACTCGCGACCCAAAACACGTTCAGGGTGCAAACCACATTTTTTGGCGCCTGCGGCGGGCATCTTTTGCATTTGTTTCAAGTGGAAAGCCCGCGCCCCACCCGCGACCACGTTCAGGGTACAAACCAAATTTTTCGGCGCCTGCGATGGGCATCTTTTGCGTTCGCTCCCAGTGGAGAACCCGCGGCCCACCCGCGACCCATTCCACGTTCAGTGTACAAACCAAATTTTCCGGCGCCTGCAGCGGGAGGCTTTTGCATTCCTTCCAGGTGGAGGTGGAGAGCCCGCGACCCACGCGCGACCCAAACCGCGTTCACTGAATCAACCAATGCCGCACAAGCGCGGCGGCTGATTTTTGCATGCCGTCTGAGCCCGCAACGACCTCTTCAACAAGCCCCGCGCATCCACACCAGCCCGTCCAGCAACTTTGCCCTGGCGAGTTGCCTTGATCAGAGAAGTCGGGGAGCATAACGTGGAAAACCTGATATTGCCACGAACCCCGACCTGAAAATGGAGGTGGGGATGATTGGTGAGAGCGGCAGGGACAAGGAAGGAGTGGCCTGCTGTGGGCTTGATTAGACGACGGGGGAGACGTCCGACGAAGAAATATGTATAATCGTGGTTGGTCTTTTGGGGGCTTCTGGGAAACTGTTTTGAAGCCCCTTGGGGGTAGTTTTGGGGCATCATTTGGTCTTTTTGGACGCCTATTGGGGCCTCTTGGGGGCCTCTTGGGCGCTTCTTGGGGCCTCTTGGGGGCCTCTTGGGGCATCCTGGGCTCTCTTGAGGAAGAAGGCTCGAATTGTCGGTTCCTGGTCCCGCTTTTGGGCCCCTCTTGGTGCCGTCTTGGGGCCCTCTTGGACCGTCTTGGGCGCTTCTTGGGCCGCCTTGGGGCCCTCTTGGGCAGTCTTGGGGCCCTCAAGTCTTGGGGGCCTCTTGGGCCGTCTTGGGGCAATCTTGGAGCTTCATGGGCCGTCTTGGAGCGTCCGAAAGCCGAAAAGGCGCGAAGTCCAAAATCCTTCAGAAACCTTAGTAAAATTGTTGATTTTCACCTCTTGGGGCTCTCTTGGGCGGCTAATTGGAGGCCTCTTGGGGCGTCTTGGCCGCCTCTTGGGCCATCTTGGGCCCATCTTGGGCTGTCTTGACCGCTCAGTCGGCGACTCATTACCCTCGTGGGTCATCTTGCGGACTCTCTTGGAGCCGCCCGTGCCTCCCGGAAGCGCGTCTGCAGAAATACGGCCGTCTTCCGCTGGCGTTCTGCGGGTGTCCAGGGCCCTGTCCTGGGGGGTTCCCCCCCAGACCGAGCACGTGTCCAGGTGAACTCAGCACGTGTCCATGCGAGCCACCAGGAGCAGGTGGGGCGCGGGTTCACATGGCGAGCGAGAAGTGGGAGTTGGAGGGCTCATGAGGCTCTCGAGGCTCCTGGGGCACCTCGGGCATCGTCGCAGGTTGTGTCGGCGATGTGTCGGGCTGTAAGAGCCAGGAGTGGAGAAGTTGCGGCCTCGGGGGTCGTTTGCAGCCGTCGTGGGCCCTCCTGAAGGCTTCCTGGGGGGCTTTCTGGCAATCAGAGAGCTCGCTTGGGGTTGCCCTGTCAGAGTCGTCCGGAGGAAGTGGTCGTCGAAGAACCGCAGTGTGCTTTGGAGGTGAGCTCAGCACGCGGCCATGCGAGTCAGGAGGTGAGCTCAGCACGTCTCCACGCGAGACACAGCGAAGGGGGGGGGCGCGGGTTGACAGGACGGGCGAGAGCATTGAGTTTGGGGGCTCTGGAGGCTCCCAGAGGCTCTCGGGTTACGACAGCTGTGCTGAGGACGTCTGCGGCGGTGGTGGAGCCTCCTGGGGGCACGAGGGCCCAGTTGGGGAACTCATGCACAGCAGTCCACAAAGGAAGGCGGCGGAAAATTGTGGGGCGTCTTGGAGGTGAGCTCAGCACGCGACCATGCGAGCCACGAAGTGAGTTCAGCACGTTTCCATGCGAGCCACTGGGAGGAGGGGTGTCGCGTTTGGACATGGCGAGCGGGCAGAGGGAGTGTGAGGCCTGTGCTCAAAAACAAGCGGCGGAAGAAATGATGATGCGTCTTGGAGGCGAGCTCAGCACGCTACCATGCGAGTCACGAGGTGAGCTCAGCACGCTTCCATGCCAGCCACCGGGAGGAGGGGAGTCGCGGGTTGACATGGCGAGGGAGGAGTGGGAGTTAGAGGACTCTTGAGGCTCTGGAGGCTCCTGGGGGGAGCCAGGATTGGACAAGTTGCGTGAGCTCAGCAAGTCTCCATGCGAGCCACAGCGAAGGGGGGGCGCGGGTTCACAGGATCGGCCGACTTGCGGTTTTCGGGGGCCGTATGCGGCCGTGTTGAGGCCTTCGGGGGATTTCCTGGGGAGCGATGTGGGGATCTGAAAGGTCGCTTGGGGTTCCTGTGCCAAAGATGTTCAGAGAGAAAGGTGGCGGAAGAAACGACGGTGCGTCTTGGAGGTGAGCGCAACACGCGACCATGCGAGTCCGGAGGCGAGCTCAGCACGTGTCCATGCGAGACCAGCAGAGGATGGGTTCCCGTGTTGTCCGTTTGCCGCTGTGACGCTGTGTCGAGGCGCCTCCAGCCGTCCTGGGGCTCGGTTGGGGGAGTCCTGGGGCCCTCTTGGGTGCTACTGGGGTCTTGAGGCTTCTTGGGGTTCCTTTGGGCACTCTTGGGGGCCTCTTGCGCCGTTTGCCGCTGTGACGCTGTGTCGAGGCGCCTCCAGCCGTCCTGGGGCTTTGTTGGGGCAGTCCTGGGGCCCTCTTGGGCGCTCCTGGGGGCTTCCTGGAGGCCTCCTGAGGCTTCTTGGGGCTCCTTGGGGGCCTCATGGGCGCCTCTTGGGGCCTCTTGACGGTTCCTGGGGCAGAGAACCCTGAAAATGGGCCGCTGTCTCCGCTCCGGGGGCGCTCTTGGGGCGTCCCTGGGGCTCTTCTGAGACCGTCTTGGAGGCCTCTTGGGTCGTCTTGAGGGCCTATTCGGCCGTCTGGGCGCTCTCTTGGCAGTCTCTCAGGGCGTCTTGGGGCGAACTTTGGGGCCTCTTGGGCTGTCTTGGAAAGGCGGGAAGCCGAAAAGACGAAAACCCCCAAAACCTTCAAATACCTGAGGAAAAAACTATGATTTTGGACGCTACGGGCTCTCCTGAAGGGCCTATTGGAGGCCTCTCGTGGCGTCTGTGGGGCTCCCTGGGTCGTCGGGACGCCATCCTGGGCGTCTTGTGCCGCTGTTTCGGCGACTGGAAGCCTGCTTGGTCCATCTTGTGGGCCATCTTGCGGCCGTCCGTGCCTCCTGGAAGAGCGTATGCAGAAATCGGGCCGTGAGCGGCCGTCGAGCGGCCGTCTTCCGCCGACTTCCGCCGACTTCCGCCGGCGTTCTGCGCGTGGCCGGGGCCCTGTCCCGGGGGTTCCCCCCCCAGACCCCCCCCAGGGGGACACTGAACGGGAACCCCTCCGCCAGGTCGGGGAAAAAGGATTGCGTTGCCGTTATCTTGGAAAAGGAGGGGGAGGCAGGAGGAGTAAACAGGGGACGAGAAGGACGCGAAAGAAGAGAGGATGTAAGGAGAATGTGGAGAAAGAGGAGGAGGAGGAGGAGGAGGAGGAGGAGGAGGAGGAGGAGGAGGAAGTGAGGAGGATGAGGAGGGGACGAGGGGGAGGGGGGAGAGGAGGTGAGGAGGGGGAGGATGGGGAGGAGGGGGAGGAGGAGGATGATGGACGACAATGAGAGGACGATGATGGAGGCCGATGAGGGGGTGGGGTGGACGACAATGGGAGGACGATGATGGAAGGACGAGGGGGGGAGAGGGAGGACGAGGAAGAGGAGGAGGAGGACGAGGTGGAGGAGGATGACGATGACGATGACGACGAGGACGAGGACGAGGAAGAGGAGGAGGAGGAGGAAAAGGAGAAGGAGGAGGAGAAGGAGGAGGAGAGCGCAATCGACAAGGAAGGTGGGGACCACGAGGTCCGCCGGCTCGACGACGCCCGCGTCGCCCGCTCCCGCCCCCTCACTCTTATCCGCAATTGCGGGGTGCTGCATAAGATGGGTGCTTATGGCTCTCGAAACCACAGCTGCCTGCCCCCCCCGCGCGGACCCTGGACGCCATGACGGCCCGCGCCGCGACCCCCCCGCCGGGGCCCCCGCAGGCGCAGCGCCGTCCACGCGTCCAGCGCCGCGTACCGCACCTCGCCGCGGGCACGGGGACGGCGGCAGCGGGGCTGGCCGCCTGCTTACCAGCCTGGAACATATCCCTATCCCTCTGCTGGGCACCTCCTCATCACGATGCCAATCTTAGGGGTTCCCTTACTTCTTGCGGGCGAGTCCCTAAGATTGTCGTCGCCTGTTGGCGTGCCAATCTTAGGGGATAGGGATGAGTTCGAGGCTGGTAAGCCTGCCAGTGGTGGAGAGAGAAAGAGAGATAGAGAGAGAGAGAGAGCGCCCACGGGGCCGCGAGCCTCTCCGCGGGCGGGGCTCGGCGCCGCGGGCTCGTCCTCTGCTCGCTCGCCCGCAGCCCCTCCCCCCTCTCGCGGCGTCGGGCCGCCGCGCCCCGGGCGGCCAGGCCTGCAGCTGTGGCGGGGGGCGCAGGAGGAGGAGGGGGAGGGGGAGGGGGAGGAGGAGGAGGAGGAGGAGGAGGAGGAGGAGGAGGAGGAGGAGGAGGAGGAGGAGGAGGAGTGGAGGAGGAGGAGGAGGAGGAGGGGAGGGAGGAGGAGGAGGAGGAGGAGGAGAGGAGGAGGAGGAGGAGGAGGGGGGGGGAGGGGGAGGGGGAGGGGGAGGGGGAGAGGGGAGGAGGAGGAGGGAGGAGGAGGAGGAGGAGGAGGAGGAGGAGGGAGGAGGAGGAGGAGGAGGAGGAGGAGCGAGGAGGGGGAGGAGAGGAGGAGGAGGGGGAGGAGGAGGAGGACGAGGAGGAGGAGGAAGAGGAGGAGGGTTCGCTGTGCGCGGCCGCCCGCGGCGGCCGCCCGGCTGCACTGCAGGTTCGCGCGGCGTCGGCGCGCGAAAAATTGCTGTCACCGCGTAGATCCATCCTGAATCGA
>CAUYUJ010014157.1:330000-377333 GCA_963575745.1 Prorocentrum cordatum
GAACACTATACGAAACAGCTACGGAACATATACGGAACACATACGAAGCATATACGAAACATATACGAATCCTATTCGGAACATATACGACACCTATACCACACATATACGAAACAAATGCAAATCATATACGAAACATATACGAAACATACACGACACATATACGAAACGCCTACGACACATATGCGAATATATACGAAACATGTACGACACACATACGACACACATACGACACACATACGACACACATACGAAATATAAACGAAACATATACGAAACGTGTACGAACCGTATACGAACCGTATCCGAAACATATACGAAACTCATACGAAACGTATGCGAAACATGTACAATTCATATACGAAACTATACGAAACATTCACGAACCATATACTAATCAGATACGGAGTTACACGAAACATATACGAATCACAGACGAAACATATACGACATATATACGAAACGTACACGAAAAGCATGCAAAACACATACGACACACATACGAAACATATACGAAACATATACGGAACACGTGCGACACATATACGACACATGTACGAAACATGTCTAAAACACATACGAAGCATATACGGCACGTACACGAAACGCATACGAAACACATACGACACATATACGAAACATTTACAAACAAGATACGGAACTATACGAAACATGTACGAACCATTTACGAAACAGATACGACACAAATACGGAATAAATACGAAACATATACGAAACATATGCGAACCATATGCGAACCATATACGAAACATATGCGAAACATATACGGAACATGTACGAAACATAGTAATAGTAATACCCGTACTAGAAGTCGTACAACTAGTCATGTACCCGATTCAGGTGAGGTTCTTCCCGAGAGCCCATTCAGCGGCGCCTACTCAGATTAGGTGTGCGTAATCAGGTCTAAACAGTTTGGATCTGAGTAATAGTCCTGAATCAAATCATCGTGAAATGATTCATAACAGTCGTGGGGTACTATCGGAATCCCTCACCTGTAGAGGAGCCACGATAATAGGGGGCCACGATGGGGGGCAACGACGACCCAACGATCTCGGAGGCCCCGACTGTGGGCCAACGATGGAGGACAACGATCGGCAACCGCTCTCGGCATACCTCGGGCGCCTGGGCTCCTTCACTGGCCGTTAGAAAACTGATACAGAACCCTTGGAGACAAACTCGCAGGGGAAAAATACAGACAATCCTCGGGCCCCGTTTCCCTCAGTACCTCTTCCGTCATGCGGTCAGCCGGCATCGAGAGGGGAAACTGGATCGGATCGGAAACTCGCAGCGGATCGGGCCGCACCGGCACGGAGTCGAACGGGTCGGCTGCGCCAAGATGCACAACGACAACAACAACATGCAAGCACCGGGCCGCATCGGCTCGCCAGCACGCCGGAACCGTGTCCGCCGAGCCTGCTTCGCGCGGGGACGGGCGAGCCGGGCGCGACGAATGCACATGCACTCTTGCGTTAAGTCGGGCGTGCCCCCCACAGGGGTATTTTCGACGAAAAATAAAGAATACAAAAAAAATACTCAAACATTGTCAAAGATGTAGAAAAAAGTCCCCCGACTTTTTTGTGACTGTTTTTGGAGATTCCTCCTGTAGAGGGACGGGCCCGACTTAACTCTAGGGCTTGTGCACATGGCGGGCTCCAGCGGCTTCCTGCCCGCGATGGCGCCCTCGGCCTACTCTTGCGGCCTGCCGCCGCCTCCCACCAAGGCAGAAAGAGGACCCCCTCGATCCCTCGAGGGCGAGACTGCTTCTAGAGCGTCCCATGCCCAGGCATCCGATGCTTTGTTTCTTCTACGCGCGGCCCCCGGACGGCTTTGCATACTGCCTCGTTGTCGCTGACATCCCGGGGGCCCTGCGAGGGCCCCCCCCAGACCGCAACTGGCAGAAACCCTCCGAACCTGATCTGAAATACGCTGAAGGGGGCCACCTGCGAACCCTACCCTTACCCCGAGCCCCCGCATGTGGCCCCCCATCAAGGTATTTCAGAATCGGGTCGGGCTGGCCGAAAGCGACACCGAACTGGATGGGTCGGATCGAGACGGGAGTAGGATGAGGAGGAGGACGAGGAGGAGGAGGAGGAGGAGGAGGACGAGGACGAGGCTTGGAGGAGGAGGAGTAGGAGGAGGGAGGGGGGGGGCGCTGTGCGGCAGAGCGGCGGCCTGCTCGGGCGTGAGCTTCTCGCTGGACCAGTCCGAGCACCCCAGCCGCTTGTCCTCGCGTGGCCGTCGTCGGCGCGAGAAAAGGAAGAGAATGGAAGAAGAAAAAACGCCATAATCATAACCGTTTGGTGTTTGTTCTTCTTCGAGGGAAGGGGCCCAGTCTGTCTAACGCCAGTCATGGGAGTCGGAGTGGTTCCCACACCCTGAGAGAAAACCTCGGACTCGACGTCTTCAAAGTCTGTGGAAGACTGGGCATTCAAAATGCCCCTAACCCAGTGCCCAGTCTGTCTAACGCCAGTCATGGGAGTCGGAGTGGTTCCCCCACCCTGAGAGAAAACCTCGGACTCGGCGGCTTCAAGTCAGTGGAAGATTGGGCAATCTCTCTCTCTCTGTGTATATATATATTTATTGTCAAAAATACCCCTAACCCTTTGAGAAGACACCTAAGTGAGGAGGGTCAAGAAAATTTGGGATAGGGCTCGGGTCTATCTGTTCTCTATGGCATGGCGCTCATGCCGCATGCCTATATCTTACTGTTTGAAGGGTGTGCCCCGACCTTTCTGGCGCTAAATTTTCTCATCGTGTGTATCTGTCGGGGAGACGTAAGACCCAGGTGCGGGGGATTCGGGTTGGCCTGACGCGGCCATCACAAAAATGACGAAACCCAATCTGACATTTGACGCGAGCTCCCGCCGCAAGAACATCCAACGAAAACGGGGCCGTCAACGTCCAGGACGCGCTCGTCAAAACATGCCTGCTAACCCGAGCTCCGGCTTACTCGAGTCTCGGTGGCGACGATAGGGGCGAATAGCCCAGGGGGGGAGCAATCCATGTATCCAGGGGTGCCGACGATCTATGTCTTCGACGAGGCTCCCGGGCGAGTGCGTGCAATGCCCGCCCCTGGGCTATTCGCCCCTGTCGTCGCCGCCGGGAGCCTCACGCTTCCCCGAAGCTGCCCCGCGCCCCCGGCGACGCGGCCCGCGCCCCTTCTCCTTGTCCAGGTTGCACCCCAGCACCTCGTGCGCGCAGCGCTTCAGGCTGAGCCCGCGGGACGCCTAGGCCGCGGAGGGCCGGGTCGGGCACGCCCCCCCCCATATATACAGGCGGCTGTTGGACGAAAACAATACAGCAAAAAAATAAAGCATGCACAGAATAATATGCTCCAACATACTAGAAACAATAATCAAAGTCGTTCCCCTGACTATGTTTTAAACTGTTCTTGCATATTCCTCCTGTCGAGGGACCACGCCCGCCTCTTCAGCCGAGGGCGGGGTGGGGAGGGCGAGGCGGGAGGAGCCCCTCTCGGGCCCCACAGGCGGGCCCCCCCGGCCTGGCCCGCGAGCCTCCCCACCGAGGGGGAGGGGGGGGGAGGGCGGGAGGGCCCCCCCGGGCCCCCGACGCCATGGTTTTTATTTCCCCAAGCGGCGCCTGCGCTGAAGGGGCCCCCGAGTTGGAGGGGGTAAGGAGGAGGAGGAGAGGGGTAAGGAGGAGGAGGAGGAGGAGGGTAGTGGAGGAGAGGAGAGGAGGAAGGAGGAGAGGAGGAAGTGGAGGTGGAATGAGCGGAATGGCAGGGGAGGCGGTCAGCACGGCAGGCGCACGCGAGCCCGAGGAGAAGATTACTAGGCCAGGGGAGGAGCAGCAGCAGCATCGGGAGCGGGCACGGGGGGTCCCAGGTCGGTCTCGAACCTTCGGACCTCCTCCGTGCTAAGCTCTCTCGGACCTGCGTAATGCGCACTCTCCCTGGGATGCCTGCCCTGTCGCAGGCGGTTCCTACGGGTCTTAGCATTCTTATCTGCAGGTGTGAACTTACAGATTTCGACCAAGCCCCGCAACGTGAGCGCCGAGAAACTCCCGCAACTATAACAGAAAACAAACGGGCCTGTCTTCCAGAGTGCGTGGCCTCGGAACAGGTTCCTGTTACCTTTGGTGGAGGAGGAGGTCGGAGGAGGAGGAGGAGGGGGGACTTGGCCTCCTGGCCTCCTACACACCGTGCGGCCCAGGCACTCCTGGAATCAGAACCTGGCGCGCTCCTTCCTCACGGTGGCTTTGCGTCCGCATCTGAGGCAGGAGACGGCAGGCCCTGAGAAACTAACCGGGTGGGGTCTCTGCAGGGCGACGCGGGGCCTTCTTCTGGGGGCAAACAATCCTCCTCCTCCTCCTCCTCTCCCTTTCCCCCTGGCAAGGGGGGGGTAGGGGTAGTGTCGGCAAAAGATCCCGTCCTAACTGTAAGGTCGGCCACGAAATTCAAAACTGCCTGAACGTCCGTATATACGTGCTTATACGTCGTGCTGGTGCCTACAGGTCGAGGGGCGAGGTCAGCCCCTTCATAGGCCGCTTCGTCCGCCGCTTTATTCCCTCGTGCGAGGAAAGCTGCGAAGAATGGGATTTGATTTTGACCGTAGTGAGCCCTACTAGGCCAGGAAAACTATCATCTAGCACGTTCCAAATCTGAGTCCATACATCTGCATGCGGGCGAACTCCTTTGGTGCACCCGGCTCGGCCTCTTCTGAGGCCTCGAAACAAAGTATCGTTATCTATGCCCACTGTGAGCGGGGGAGTGGCTAACTGCAACAAGTGTGCGAAGCCTAACAGCTCACACCGCAGGACAGAGAGGGCTGCTCGCACGCCAGGAGGGCATCCACATTGCGAGAACTCGACGACGAACGGCGACTCTCTCACGAACGAGAACCCCCAAGCGAAACTCTTGTATCCTGGATGCCCTACTCCCGATCCGTCGGAGAAGGCGAAGCCACTGTGCAGGCCCAGCTCTCCTGTTCGGGTTTGACTTCGCTCAATCTGAACATCAGAGGTGGGATCCGCCACAGGGTGGTCTACAATGCCCCGGGCAAAAAGTGGCGTTCCCTCCTGGGCCCTGGTGGCCCTGTGAATAATTGCAGCGTCGTCTTCAGCAATATCTCTGCGCTGCTGGTCGAGCGCGCTGCCCCTGCAGAACCTGTGCTGCTGGGTGCCGATCTCACTGCCGCATGCTTGGCAATCTCGTATGTCTGTCTCTCCCCATTCGCCATCATACATCTTGTGTGCAGAAGGCGGCGCACAGGTAGCTCTCGATTGCGCCTCTTCGCCTCGGGCAGAAACGCTGGGCCTTCTGGCGGAGGAGGGCGCGTACTGGTTCCAGGAAAGGTCGCGGAACTCCAGGTAGCTCGTGCTTCTCGGCCCACTCCTCCATAGCGACCTGCTCGAGCCAGGCTAGCGCGAGCGCCTTGATCGTAGAGGGTGGTACTATCCGCATGTTCAGCTGCTCCTGGTGATGCGTCATGATGATGCGGGGTGCTGGCCAGGTCCATCCAAGTCTGTCCCGGGATCCGTAGAGCGCGGTGGCAGGGCCCCTGAACTGCGTCCAGTCGAACTTGCGGTGAGGGGCCTGCTTAGCTGCTGCTGGGCGCACTGCCCTTCGCCAGCCCGCTTCGAGCTTGGCGTAGTCGGCGCCTGAGTCCCAGACGACCGTGGCCCACTTGCCCATCGGGGTGCGGGTGGCCTGCACAATCGGGTCTGCCGAATGAAGCCAGAGCCGCAAGGCCCTGTCCTTGCCCATGGGCTCGCCGCCGAAAACACTGGACATGAGGATGCGGGCCGTGTCGAGGATCGTGGTGGGGACCCCGAAGCTGGCCGAGACGTAGAACATGCTGGGGAGCAGGCCATTCTTGACCACTGCCCTGATGGTGGCCCCGCTGGCCTTGAGGCTGAGCAGTTTCCGCTTCCTGCCCCAGGCCTTGCGGATTCTCGAGCCAGCCTTCCGCCGTGATATCGGGCCCCCCCCCCGCGATGTCCACTCCGAGCTGCTGGCCCGTGGCCTTGATTTGGTAGCCGAAGTAGTTGGCCATGGCCCTGCAGGTGTGGCGCAGCTCCTTGTCGGCTGTGATGAAATAGCTCTTGCCTGGCTTGGTCCCGCGCTTGCGCGAGATGGGTATGCCGGGGTTCCCTTCGATCTGGTTGATATAGTACTGGGTGCTAGCGTAGATGTCTTCACGTACTTCTTGGCGTCCTCCATCACGCTGCATCTGGTGGTCGTCCACATTTAAAATCTGTCGTACACGTGGCCATTGTAAACTGATCTTGTCGCATACTGGAATGATGACCATCTTCAGTGCCCTGGTGCCACCACAAGAGCCCGCAATAACAACCGAGTAGGTGACAGTGCCGACTTTGGGCACAATCCGCTGGTACATGATCCATCTGGGTCCCGTGCACATGAATATGAACAGGTGTATCACCTGTCGCGGGAAGTCGAGATCGGGGCTGGTGCCCCGCAGGCGGTAGGCGCTGATATGCTCGAAGGCCTTCTCCAGGTCAGGCACGGCGCTGAGGGGCACAACATTGTCTGGTAGGCCTTCCTCAGTTAGGGCCTGGGTCCACATGGCGTTCTCTGCTCCTCCTCCTCTTGCTGCCCAATTATAGTCCCGCGAAATCTTTGCTTCCCATTGGATGTAAATGTCCGCATGCAGTCTCTCGGTGATCCGCATGGTGGTGGTCGTGAGCCCAATGGGCCTAGTATCAGTAGCGCTCTTGTCCAGGAGGAAGTATAGGATGTGCTGTGCGCTGGTCGGCCAATGGATGTGTTGGCTGATGTACATGACCAGGTGGCACATGAACTGCGTGCCGTTGTCGGACAGCTCGCCCAGCCATCTGGGATGTATTTGGTCCGCCCCTACCCCCGTAGTCGCCCTGAAGGTTCTGCAGACTTTCTTGAAGGCCTCGGGGGTGACGTGGACCAGCGGGCGGTCGTAGGTACAGGTGTCCCATGGGCGGGGTGGTTCGCCACGGCTGGTCCCGTGATGGAGGAACTGGAGGAGGAAGTGGAGGAGGATAAGGCAGAGGAGGAGGAGGAAGAGGAGGGGGAAGTGGAGGAGGAGAAAAAGGAGGAGGAACCCCTCCCCCTCCAACTTATGGCGGTGGTGGTGGAAAACAGGCCCATCACTTTTGTTCCCCGATTCGTGCTTGCACTGGAGGGATCCTCGCGGAAGTTGATAGATTTGGCGAAAATTTCACACCGACTTTGGTAGCAGGCTGGGTTCCCGGGTTCCCGGCTCCGGGTTCCCAGGTTCCTGGTTATTGGTTCCGGGCCGATTTCGGTGGGTTCTGGGTTCCCGGGCTCCCGGGTTCCCTGTCGATCTCCTCAGCGAAAACCGTCCACAGATTGGGGTTTAAAGGAGTGGAGGGAGGGGGGAGGGCTGCTCAGAAGGAGGCTGCTGCTTAGAAGGAGGCTGCTGCTTAGAAGGCGCCGTCCCTTGCATCTGTAGACAAGGCCCGCGCCTTCTACGAAGCAGGGGTGCTTCTAAGAAGCCCGCCCCCCTCCCCCCACCACCCTCTGCGTGTGGCCGAAGAACGTCGACCCCGAGAGGCCTCGACCCATTCCCCAAGACCGCTGTTTCGCCCCGGGCCCCGAGGCCCGGGAAGGGCCAGAAGCCGAAGCTAGCAGAAAACCTTCCGTCTTGATTTGTTCACTGCGCGAGTGATCTGCGAGGGTTAGGAGGCAACTACTGGGAGGTCTTCGTCGGCAGGAGTAAGGAAGAGTAAGCCCCATTTGGGGGCTGTTACGCCAGAGTGGGCCTCGGACTAAGCGGGACTAAGCCGGATTAAGCGGGATTGCGCTGCGTCAATCGGGATTAATCTAGATTAAGCCGGATTCCGGACCAGGGCAAGATCAGAATCGGACCTCCCAGGAAATGCATCCCAACGGGAGGGCGAGGGAACGAGCGAGCGAGCGAGCGAGTGGCGCAGCAGCAGTCGAGTCGATAGCTGCGGCCTTGGATGGGGCAGCCGACAGTGCGCGAGGCCCTGCCCAGGAGGAAGCTCTGGCCCGCCCGCCCTTCCGCGGCGAGAGGGCTGCGCCCCGCCGGCCCCGCGGCGCGGGCGCCGAGGCCAGCCCCGCCGGGTCCTCGCCCCCAGTGGCGACACCCTCCGGGCAGCGACGCCGAAGGCCGCGCCAGGGCGGCCATCAGAGCGCGAGGCGCGCGCCCCTCGCGGCCACCTCGCGGGCTCCTCGCCCAGCACCCTCCGCCCCCCCCTCGCGTCCCGACGTCCAGGCCGCGGAGGGCGACGCGCCCGCGGCACGCGGCGTGCTCTGAAACCGACCACGAGCTGGACGCGAGCCAAGCCCTTCGAGAGGAGCCGAGGCTGCGCCCAACTCCAGCGGAGCCCCTGCGGCCGAAGCAGGCCCGCCGAGGCTGCCTCGGCCGACCTCGTCAGCTCACACCACCCGCTGCTCCTCGCCTCGGCGCTCTCGTCCTCGAGCCTCTTCTGAGGGGCACCGTGCCATGGCCTCCTCCTCGCCGGCCAGCAGCTGCACGCCCTGCCCAACCCAGCGGCCGCGCCGGGCCACCGCGGCGACGGCCGCCAGGAGCGCCCCCGCGGAGGCGGCGGACAGCGCCGGCAGCGCCGCCGCGCTGGCCGTGGGCGCCAGGCCGGGCGCCGACGGCCAGGCGCGAGCAGTTCGGAGGGGACCTTCAGCTCGGAGGGCTCCACGCCGGGGCCGCGCTAGGCACCTCGGGGCCAGCCCTGCGACACGCGCAGGCGGACTCGGGCGCGGCCTCGCGGCTGTGCTCCAGGATCCACTCGCCGCCGCCCGCCGGCGCAGACGACGCCGGCACTGCTTCCGCGGAGGAGCGCGGCGTGGGCGCCGCCGTGGCCGCTGGCGTCGTCGACGGAAGCACCAGCTCCAGCGCCATGAGGTTGGCGATCGCGTCGTCGGCGGCACCGGTCTCGCCCGTCGGGGTCACAGGGAGCCCCTCGACCGCCTGCTTGGCCCCCGCGGCGGCAGCGGCTCGCCGCCTGGGTCGAGCAGAAGAACACCCGTGAAGAACACGAGACTATTCGCCGGCGAACCTGAAGAATACACTCGAGGGTTCCCCCCCCAGGATGCGCAACGACATCCAACGAGCACGAGAAACATCAGGGTCCCCCCCCGAGCCCACTTTGATCTTATACCTCGGTCCGACCGTACTTCCCCCCCCCTGGCGAAGCCCAAGGTCGTCGGAGGCAGGCGAGCACGACTGCGGGCGAGGCCCTACTGTCAGACCTGGGACAGAAGAAAATATTTCAAGAACATTTGACCCTCCGCCGGCCAACACACACAGAGAAAATCCAAGCGTGCCTTCCCCAGGATGGACAAAAGCATCCAACATACACGAAGAACAACAGGGTACCCTCTCCGAACCGACTTCGATCTTATATCTCGGTCCGACTGTACATCCCCCACCTCCGGCTTGCCATCATCGTCTGAGCCACCTGCCTGCGCTACAAGCCGTTCGGAATAGGTTGGTGCTACGTTTACACGTTCACGTTGTACCATTAGATTCTGGAATAATTGTCGTTCACCCTGGGCATTCTAGCCCGCTTTCGGGCCCGGGGGCCATCGCAGATCAAACTGGCTTGAGAAATGCCACAGACGTTGAGGTCTAGGGCTATGGTAGCGATTTCTGCCATGTTGTAATCATGCGCTTCACGTCGACGGATGTATGACGCAGGGGTAAATTCAAACATAGAGTGCGTCCAGTCTGCCCCCGAAAAGGAAGGTCAAACGAGAATCCAGTCGACTGCTGAAGTAGAATGCGTGTAAAATGATGGGGATTCGCAAGTCCTACCTGCCTGTGTTTCCTCGTGGAGCGACCGTGCCGCGCACATATCCCTTCTCCATGCTCTTCCAAACTGAGAACATGATATCATGATGGGATTGGCTCAAAAACCGTTCCACAAACTCCACGCCACTGTAATAGCGCTCATTTCTGGACAACGCCCAGAACACAAGAAAATGCCAGAAATCTTGAACCACAACATGACCATGACCTCTTCGGCAAACGAAGGATCCGGGATACGGCTGGTCCGGGTAGGGCTCTGTTTTGCCCTCTCGGTGTGCGGCCTGGGAAAGCCCTCTAGCCGACGAGCCAGAATTTCTCCTGCGCCCGTCAAACGCAGGACAACCTTTACCAGCCTGGAACATATCCCTATCCCTATGCTGGGCACCTCCTTATCACGATGCCAATCTCAGGGGTTCCCTTATTTTCTGAGGGCGGATCCCTAAGATTGTCATCGCCTTTGGGCGTGTCAACCTTAGGGATAGGGATACGTTCGAGGCTGGTAAAACCTCGAGGGATAAGGATACGTTCGAGGGATAGGGATACGTTCGAGTCTCGGAAAACCCTCCAGCGGACGAGTCAGAATTCCTTCTGCGCCCGCCAAACGCAGGACAACCTCTGCGCTCGGCAACCCGCTGGCCCAGGAGACCCGGGGGGGAGGGTGCCATATTGCAGGACGCGCCCGGCAGGCAGACGGGGTGCGCAGGCGTCCACGACAACAGCGCCCTGCTCTCTGCAGCCCATCTCGGGGCCCCTTAGCTCCAGGCTGGCCTTCCCTCGCCGCATATGCTTTCCGCGGCGGGGCTCCAGAACCCCTCCTCCTCCTCCTCCTCCTCCTCCCCCTCCTCCTCCTCCTCCTGCCACCTCCTCCTCATCCTCCCTCCTCCCCCCTCCTCATCCTCCTCCCTCCCCCCCGCCCTCCTCCCCCTCCTCCTCACTCCTCTCCTCCTCTCCTCCTCCGCCTCCCCCTTCCTCCCCCTCCTCATCCTCCTCTCCTCCTCCTCCTCCTCCTCCTCCTCCTCCTCCTCCTCCTGCCTCCCCTCCTCCTCCTTCCCTCCTCCTCCTCCTCCTTCCTCCTCCGCCTCGTGGACCCACACAGCGTGGGCACCCGCGAAAGAGAGCAAGCCTTCGCCCCCGCCCGCCGATCGGCCGCCCTCGGCTGCGGAAAACGAAGAAAAAGTCCCCCCCCGTGTCGCTGCCAGCCGGCCTCCCGGCCGAGGAGGGGGCGTCGCCTTCTTCGGTCCCTCGATGGCGGGGGCGCGCAGACATGGACTACTCCAGATTTCGTAATAAAAGGGAGGGGGTCTCAACCCTCCCAGACGAGAAGTTTTAGACCCTGCCAGACCATCCATGAAAGGGCGGCCCTTTGCCCAGACCCCCCCGAACCTTCCAAGACAGCTCGAATCAGACCCCCCCCCAAATGTGACCCCCCCGACTTTATTATGGAATCCGGAGTAGCCATCCATGGACTTGGCGCGCTGTCGCCACATCCATGGATCGGGGGAGGTGCCCTCCCCAAAGTGCGGCTGGTGGCGCCCCGCTCGGCTGCGGCAGTCAGCGATTTCCTGTGGAAACGGGGCCCGTCGCTGGTTCACGCCCCCTTAATTCATGTTTGCGATCGCCTGATCGAAGGCGGGGTCCTTTCTGGAACCCCGGCCACGGCAATTCAGATCTTACCCCTGGGGGGGGGGGGGGCGTCCACCTTCGACAGGGGGGGCGTCCGAACACACCCCTGGGAGTCTATCCTCGAGTTCCCTCTCTCTTTTCTGAACAGCCTGATCTTTTTGATTTGGGGGGGGGGCTCGGGGATTCGCGGCGAGAGATCGCCTGCCCCCGCTGGCTCCGCGGCGAACTGGTAATCCTACGTCGTGCGCGTGTCGCCGCGCGTGGCGCCGTGCTCCCGTGGGGCCGGCTCGAGGCGGCGCGAGGCCCTGGCCCGTGGTGCCGCAACGCCCGAGCCCCGGGAGCACCTATGCGGGACGGGAAAATGACCACAGCCACTGCTTCTTGTTTGCGCCGGTTTCCAGTCGGCCGAAAAAGAAGCAGTGGTTGCGGTCATTTCCCCGGTGCCAAGCTCAACGAAAATGACCACCCACAACCACTGCTTTGTTTCTGCGGGCTGGAAGGCGGCAACAAAAGAAAAGCAGTGGCTGTGGTCATTTTCACGCCCCGTAACCTAACACATTGTGGATGCCACGGCAGTGGACACCCTCACAGTCCTACCATTGAATTCAACATGTGTTGAACATGTCGGAACATGTTCTGAACATGGTTTCAGCACGGTTCTCGTGTGCTTAAAATATGTGTAACACAAGATTTGGACATCTGAAAACTATTTGACAACATGCTTCCTCTCCATGGATCGTCCTCCACAAATTTAACACTGAAGCATCATGCCTCGGAGCAGGGTATTGAGCGAACCGAAAGCCCAAGCTGTTCACTCACCTTTTGCCCCTCTATCGTCGTCGCCCTCGCCTTGCTTCTTAAAACCTTGCATCCCGGTCTCGTCCGTCACTTCTGACACTGCGCAAAGGCTGTGCTCAAGGGCAGAGTCGATGGCCCAGGCTCGTCTCCGCTGATTCCCGCGCCTGGAGCGTGCATGCCTTGTTGGACAACACGCGTCGGTATCATCTAGTAGCATACGTAATTACGCGCCATCAACAGATCCCCCCCTCCCATCGACGGCAGAGCGGGGCGCGAGGCTGGCCTTTGAGGACATGCCCAGGGCCTCGGCGCACCTCGCAGCGTGCGTCCCCGCCCCGCGCGGCGTGCTCTGGCAGGGCCGCGCTGCACCCCTGCGGCTGCTGCCTCCTCCTCCTCCCCCTCCTCCTCCTCCTCCTCCTCCTCCTCCTCCTCCTCCTCCTCCCTCCTCCTCCTCCTCCTCCTCCTCCTCCTCCTCCTCATCCTCCCTCCTCCTCCTCCTCCTCCTCCTCCTCCTCCTCCTCCTCCCCTCCTCTCTCCCCTCCTCCTCCTCCTCCTCCTCCTCCTCCTCCTCCTCCTCCTCCTCCTCCTCCTCCTCCTCCTCCTCCTCTCCTCCTCCTCCTCCTCCTCCTCCTCACTCTCCTCCTCCTCCTCCTCCTCCTCCCTCTCCTCTCCTCCCCTCCTCCTCCTCCTCCCTCCTCCTCCTCCTCCTCCTCCTCCTCCTCCTCCTCCTCATCCTCCTCCTCCTCCTCTCCTTTTCCTCCTCCTCCTCCTCCTCCACCTTCCTCTCCACCTCCTCCTCCTCCTCCTCCTCCATCCTCCTCCTCCTCCTCCTCCTCCTCCTCCTCCTCCTCCTCCTCCTCCTCCTCCTCCCCTCCTCCCCTCCTCCTCCTCCTCCTCCTCCTCCTTCCTCCTCCTCCTCCTCCTCCTCCTCCCTCCTCCTCCTCATCCTCCTCTCCCTCCTCCTCCTCCTCCTCCTCCTCCTCCTCCACCTCCTCCTCCTCCTTCCTCCTCCTCCTCCTCCTCCTCCTCCTCCTCCTCCTCCTCCTCCTCCTTCCACTCCTCCTCCTCCTCCTCCTCCTCCCTTGCTCCTCCTCCTCCTCCTCCTTCCTCCTCCTCCTCCTCCTTGCCTCCTCCTCCCCCCTTCGCAGCCGCGCGCGAGCCCTGCACGGCCCTGGAAGAGCAACGCAGCCCTCGCGCGCGGTCCGCCTCCCCGCCGGGGGGCCACACGAGAACCCCACCCCTACTACCCCCCCCGATTTCTGAGGGGGAGGGCGGGGGTGAGGGGTATGGGTTCGCATGTGGCCCCCTACCCGCGCCCCTCAACCCCGAGGTCTTAGTCTGGCGCTCTCGTCGGCTCTCGGCGGTGCTCCTGCCTCGAGGTGCTCTCCGGCAGCTGCCCCCCCCGCCGAGAGCGCCCCCGGGGGGGTGCCCAGAACGGCCCGGACGGCCGCCCGAGGGCCGAGCGATAGCCCGAAGACGATCAGGGACGGGGGTGGAATGTCCGCAGCCACGTGCCCCTGGCAATCACGTCGCTGCGCCTGCGTTGCGCGCCCTGCCCTTCCCTTGCCTTCGTGGCCTCTCTCGCTGCCCTCGCCCTGCGTCCCTCCTCCGTGCTTGCTGCTTACCTGGGTGTGGCTGCTTGGATTCAACTGCGGCGGACTTCCCTCCTCCTCCCCCCTCCACCCAGCGAGGGCGGGGGGGGGGGGAGAGCAGCGGGAGAGGGGCGAAAAGGGCCCCCGCCCCAGATGTCTATATATATATATATATATATAACGCTTCCTTGAGAGCCGCGCGGCAGAGATCCCGACCCCTTTGGCTGCGGGCCCACCCCCTCCACTCCTCTCTCTCTCGCGTCAGATCCTGCCCCCTTCCTCCTCCCTGTCCCCGTCCCCCCTCCCTCCCTCCATCCGTGCGGCCTGGGCCCGCCGGGTACGTTGACGACGTTGTTCAGCCCATGATCGCGCATGCGACCGACAGCGTTGAGAAGATGAGAACGTGCGCTTGCAGATCCAATGATGTAGTTTCATGCTTTGGCCTCACAGTCAATTTCAAAAAAGGTAAGACCGAGGCTTTGTTTCGCTTTGATTGACCAAGATCTGTCGAGGTGCGAGGTCGCCTGTTCCGTGACAGTGATGGCATCATTGTTTTCTCCTCGCTTGGGGTGAACCGCGGGCTCGTGGCGACATCCCAGTACAAACATGTCGGGACTCTGACATGCTCTACGGACACCATGCAGCCGGAAATCACCGCCAAGATCGGGGCCATGACGTCGACATTCAAACAAGAGTTCGGGCGGAAGGGGGTTGCTGAGTGGGTTGTGTCGTCCGCGACAACCCCAGACGATTCCGCGCGGCTCTCAGAAAAGCGAAAGGGGAGGGAACTGTCAATTCTGTGCAGGCATGGGCACGGACCCGCCGGATGGCCGAAGTAGACGCTGAGTATTCATGCTCGAACTGCGTGTACACGTGCAGCACGCGACAACAATTGGCCACCCATGCTTTCACTGTGCATGGCGTGTGCAGGAAAATGCGGGCCCTCACTGACACCGACCACTGCCCTGTGTGCATGGAGTGGTTCGGAACGCGCACGCGTATGATTGTGCACTTGGAGGGGAAATCACCACGGTGTCGAAGTTGTCCTGGAGCGTTTCCGGGAGCTCCCCGAGGACACAGTGGCCGCCCTTGACGAACGAGGCGCGGAGGAAGCAAGGGCGCTCGGCCGAATCGGGCGGAGGCGGCACCATGCCGACACCCGGGCCACGCGCCTGGCAAGCCCGATGATGAAGGAGGCGTTCGAAGCCGGTCTTGGCCATACATCCCTCTTCTCCACCCGTCATTCGAATATATCGGGTTGAGCAGCCAGTGCCCCTCTTATAGAGGTCTTGCACACGTCCCGTCTACTGTGATGGCGTGCGCATGTAAATTCACAGTCGCATGTGCATAACACCAGAAGCGCTCACCTTAAGCTGCCTCAAACGAAACGAGGAGGAGGAGGAGGAAGAGGAGGGGAAGGAGGAGGAGGAGGAGGAGGAGAGGAGGAGGAGGAGGTGGAGGAGATGAGGAGGAGGAGGAGGAGGAGGAGGAGAGAAGAGGAGGAGGAAGGAGGAGGAGGAGGAGGAGGAGGAGGAGGAGGAGGAGAGAGGAGAGAGGGAGAGGGAGGAGGAGCAGGAGGAGCAGGAGGAGGCGGAGGAGGAGGAGGAGGAGGAGGAGGAGGAGGAGGACGGGTCGCCTGAGCACTTCGGACAAACCCTCCACCCCTTCCTCGAGCAGCAATTTCTCGACCCTGACTCTGGTCAGATCCCCATGGCCGCAAAAAGGGCTTGTCCGCGGACAGGAACGTGCACCCAGCAGCATTACAGCCCGTGATCTCCGGCAGCGACCCACGGCAGCATGCCGATCGGTATCTTGACCGCCGGAGCATGGATGTGGGTATGTTCGCCGCCCACGATTTGAAGACATCCGTCTGCCCGAAGTCTCTGATTGGCTTCTTTGGACGCCCGAATTGCCATGGATAACTGCGGTCTGGGGTAACTCTGGCTTGGGCCCCCGAGGCGCGAACCCGTAACGTAGCTACCCCTGACCGCCCCCAGCCCTGAGGATTCGGGGGGGGCCGGACGCCCGAAGTGCCTTGGATAACTGCGGTCTGGGGTAACTCTGGCTTGGACCCCCGAGGCTTCCCCTGACCGCCCCAAGCCCTGAGGGCATCTGAGGATCCGGGGGGGCCTGGACGCCCAGATGGCCTGGGAGAACTGCGGCCTGGGGAAAGCTCTCCGGCTTGGGCCCTATGGGCCATCCCTGACCAGCCCCTGCCCTGAGGATGCGGCGCCCTGACTCTGGACGAAGCGCGCTGGCTTCGGACGCCGCGCGGACCGCTCGGCCTCGCCCGGCCGCGGCTCTCCCACAGCTCGCGCCGCTGGACGTCGGCCGTCTCCAGGCAGGCCCGCGCCGGGGCCCAGCGCCGCACGAGCGTGCAGCGGGCGCCTCGGGCGCCACCCTGCGCTCGAACGGCGCGCCGAGGACTCGCGCCAGGCGGCGGCCCGAGGCCGCCACGCGGCAGCCCAGCCACAACCTCCCCGGCCGCCGCGCCACGCCGCCTGGTGGCCCAGCCACGCCATCTGGCAGCTCAACCACGACGCCTGGTGTCCCGAGCACGCCGCCTGGTGGCCCGAGCGCGCCACATGCGCGCCATGTGGCAGCCCGAGCGCGCCGCCCCCGATCGGACCCTGTGTCTCTGCACGGGGGCTCAGCCCTGAGGTTCGACGCCACAAGAAAAATGCAATACTGTGAGCGATCACGACGGACCCCATCGTTCTGCGGCGTAGGAGGAGGAGGAGGAGGAGGAGGAGGAGGAGGGAGGAGGAGGAGGAGGAGGAGGAGGAGGAAGAGGAGTAGGAGGAGGAGGAGGAGGAGGAGGAGGAGGAGGAGGAGGAGAGGAGGAGAGTAGGAGGAGGAGGAGGAGGGGAGGAGGAGGAGGAAGGAGGATAAGAGGAGGAGGAGGAGGAGGAGGAGGAGGGGAGGAGGCGGGGAGGGGGGAGGGGTGAGGAGGGACGAGGAGGAGGCGGAGGAGGAGGAGGAGGAGGAGGACCTCGGTCGATCGGCGAGGGCCTCGGGGCCCGACCCCGGGCGAGGACGCCCCGCTGCGCAGCAGAAGTGCGAAACCCCAGGACATCAGGGGCGACACCATCGCGGCGCGGACCTGCCGCAACGACCCGAGGGTTGAGCCTGTTTTCCACCACCACCACCACCATAAAGTAGAGGGGGGAAGGATGAGGATGAGGAGGATGAGGAGGAGGAAGAAGACGAAGAGGAGGAGGAGGAGGAGGAGGAGGAGGAGGAGGGGGAGGAGTGGAGGAGGAGGAGGAGGAGGAGGATGGAGGAGGAGGAGGAGGAGGAGGAGGAGAGGGAAGACCCCCTCCCCCTCCAACTCATAGTGGTGGTGGTGGTGGTGGTAAACACACCATCACCGAAGGTTGAGGGTTCCTGGCTCGCTGCGGTAACGGGCTGCGCGGTGACCTCGGCATCCCTGACCTCGCCGCACAGGCCGTCACCGCCACGGTCCGGGGAGCCCGGAGGCCCCCGGCTGCCCGAGGCCTCCTCGGAGAACGACCCGGGCCACGAGAAGCTTCTCGGCCACCCCGAGCCTCCACTGACTCACCACACGGCGTGGTCACCGCACCACCTGCAAGGGGGACCCCGACGGGGGCGGCTGGGCGGCGCGCGCGGCAGCCCTCCGCGCGGGCGCGCGCGCGCGCCTTTCCTGCACGTCGACGATGGAGCCCTGCGGGGCGCCCGCGCGCGCGCAAGCGGCAGCGCCGACGGCGACGGCGCCGACGACGGCGTCGGCCTCCAGAGGGAGGATGTGAGCGGGCGAAGCAGATGGATGATATAACTTCCTGATCGCGTTTCGCTGGACAGTTGTCATCGTGTCCAGAACGTTCTCGATGGTTCCCGTGATCATGACAGGGCAGCACAGGAGCTCCACAGGGCGGATTGGGAGCCCTGAGCCACCAGATCTGGCAGCCGTTTCGCCTGAGTGTTCCTCTGAATGCATTCAAGAATCGTGCTCTCGCCTCTTTGCTTACTACATGTTTGGCCCGGGCGGCAACGATCTTATTAACGCGGCCTCGCGTGACCGAAGCCAGAGGGGGCGGATTATTAAGACGCTCTTTTGTATCGCCATGTTTTTATCACCGCGCATGGTCTGAAATAGTTCCCAAGCAGTGTTTTCATGTATGGGTTCTTTCGGGAAGTGGGCCTGTCTGTCGGTCTGGCGGCTTTGTTGTCGCCGTCGCTGCATCGTCGCCGCCTCGTCGCCGCCTGTCTTCTGGGTCTGTCTGTCGGTCTTGCGACTACGTTGTCGTCGTCGCCGACTCGTCGTCGCCCGTTGTCTGTGCTTGTCTGTCGGTTTGGCAGCTCTGTTGTCGCCGTCGCCGCCCCAGTTGCCGCCTCGTCGCCTCCTGTCGTCTGGGCCTGTCTGTCGGTCTGGCGGCTCTGTTGTCGTTGTCGCCGCCCCGTCGCCGCCGTCGCCGAAGTCATTTTGCCCCATACAGGGAACACAACATAGACTGCACAATCCAGTTTACAATAGGGACCCCCCCATATTGTACAAAGAATTTAGATTTAGCCCCCCCCCGATTTATCCGACCGGCCCGCGTATTGAATTTCAAATACGAACTCACACCAGCGCAGCCACACTGGCATCGACACCCCCACATTCATCCACGTCGAATAATACCAGGCATCGACAATTAACTGTTTTCAAAAACTCCTCACAAAGACGATACAAAGTCCACACGCGCGCGGCGTCGCCCGCGCATGTCGCAACCCTTCCAAAAACCCGGCGTCTCGAAAAGAATCACATATCGATGCTCCCGAAAACATGAAAAAATGTGCAGCAACCCGATCATTGACACGATCATCAAGTGCGACGTAGCGGGGTTTTCGCGCGCACGTCCAAATATCATTCGAAAACCATTGCGCGCGTGCAGGGGGTGAGGGTGCGGCACGATCCCTGTCACGTCAACCATGCGGGCCACTCGCGCCCGTCGGCCGCGCGCGCATGCCGAAATGCTTCCAAAACCTTCATCACCGACGCGTGGACACTATCACCGTCATCGGCGTAATCACAATATGCACCGTCGTTGGCTTCGCGGGCGCCATCGTTATCATCATGGTCACAAGCATCGCTAGTATCATTATCGTGTTTGCCATTGTCGACGTCGCCATGTTACCGTGCCCACCCGAACCACCAACCCGCACTGGGATACGTGCTGGGCAGTCCTCAGAGGTCAGCGCCACCGCGATCGCGTCGGTCGCGCCGAAGCGATGCGCCAGCCAACGCCAAGCAGTCATCGCAAACACCGCCGCAAGGGTTTTGCAAACCAAGTGACGTGCGGGTGGGTGTGGTGATTGCGCGCGCAGAGGTGACAACTTCAAATTCGGCAAGGTGAAGTCTCCCTGCCAAAACAATATTAGGATCTACCACCCACCCACCCCCGACTAAATCGACCACCCTTTTTTCTCGCGTTGCAATGTGCGTTCAATTCTGCCCCATCGCCCATCCGAAATGCGAATTTGCAAATTCATATCCTCCCAGCTAAACTGGTATCCCCCATCCTCTGCAGCATATGCTATGCAAGCACACCCGTTTATCAAACATCCACTGTTCCCCAACATCTCTTGCAAATATTGAAACGAAGTGCGCGCGCGCACGTCGTCGCGAGCGCATGCCGAAATCCTTCTTCAAGCAACCAGAAGTTTAGTAAGAAATTCGATATCGAATGCCCCGAACACATAAACACACACACACACACTGTCCCGCAACAAAAACATTCAAAGTAGCCCGGCGGAAGACCAGCCATATGCAATTGTGAGCACCGTCGTCGTATGACGTGCGAGGGGCGTGCCAAAGTGGGCGCGGTGGGCGCATGCGAACGCAGCCGCTGGGGCCGTCGGTGAAGCTCCCTATGGTGTCACGAAGCGTGTAAGGGGGGGGCCAGAATGGGCGCGATGGGCGCGCGCGACCGCAGCAAGTGCGGCCGCGGGCGGAGCTTCCAAGGGGCCGCGAAACATATGAGGGCGTGCCGTGTTGGGCGCGGTGGGCGCACGCGAAAGCAAACGCCGCGGCCGCTGAAGGAGCCCCCTATGGAGCCGCGAAGCGCGCGAGGGGCGTGCCGACATGGGCGGGGTGGGCGCGCGCGAATTCAGCCACTGGGACCTTCGGTGGAGCTCCATGCGGAGCCGCGAAGCGTGTGAGGGGTGTCCCGCAGTGGGCGCGGTGGGCGCATGCGCACGCAGCCACGGGCAAATTCGGTGGAGCTCCCCATGGGGCCACGAAGTGTGAGAGGCGCGCGCCATAATGGGCGCGGCGGCCGCGCGCGAACGCAGAAGCCGGGGCCGCCGATGAAGCCCCCTGCGGGGCCGCGAAGCGCGCGGGGCGCGCGGTGGAGCTCCCCGCGGGGCAACGAAGCGCGCGGCGTGCCGGAACAGGCGCGCGCGGAGGGCAGAGGCAAGGACAGGGATTTGTTCTGCCGCAGCGCAACACGCAACCCGCGCGACACATCAGGGGGGGAAGGGCGAGACCCCCGGGTCCAACGACAAACGCAAAAGACTCAAGCCAACCTCAAACAGGCAGGCTCGATGCTTCTACCCGCGCACACAAGCTGGGCGAAAAACGCAAAGTGGCGCCCTGTCCGGCAGCGCCAGGGCGGGGCGGGGCGGGCGCCCACCATTCATCCAAACAAATGGGTCAGGCCCGTAGATGCCTGATCAGTGCCGCTGCCGCCGCGGCGAGGGAAGCTGCGCGCTGGCACCAGCTAGCAACGCGCGACAAGAAACAACAACGAAGTCCAGCCAGACACCGCCAGGCAGGGCGGGGCGGGTGCTGCATCGGGGCAGCCCCAGAACAGGACGCGACCGGCGACCCCGCCAGGTGATCGAAAAAATATGGAGCAGGGCGCTACATGCCTAATCAGTGCCGCTGTCTCCGCGGCGAGGGATGGCGCGCGCCGGCCCTGGCCCGCGACGCCCGAGATCCTCGGGCAGGCTCGACGCGGCGGCCAAGAGGAGTCGCCGGGCCAACGCAGCCCAGCGTTTCGCGCGAGTACCCGCCTTCTCCGAGACCGAGGGGGGGGGCTCAACAGAGGGGGCGGGGGCTTCCTACTCCTCAACCATATTGGCACACAGGCCAACAGAGACAGCGACGCCTCCGTGCTTGGGATGCCGTCCCCTCGCGATTTGCCTCCAGGCGCGCTTCCGACCCTGAGCTCCAGCCTCGGGGGTCGGCTGGCAGGGCTGTCGGAATCCTCGAACCGGCCCGCCTCCACTGTAGAACTTGCGCTTGAGGCGCGCAAAAACAAAACTGCCGTCCGAGGCGCCGAGAGACAGCTGGCCGCGCCCCAGACCAAAGCCGCGCCCCAGATCCATGCCACGGATCCCGACGCCCGCGCCTCCACGGCACAAGCTCGCGGGCGGCTTGTAGAGGTCCCAGCTATCTTCGGCCCCTTCGATGGACTGTTGGGCCTTGACTTTGCGCACTTCGCACCGCTGGGAAAACTCTTGACGCAAATTGAGCAACTCCAGCGTGCGCGCATAGGATAGTGTCGTTCTTCCCATGGAAGGTCACGAAAACCAGCGCAGGCTGCACAGTCAACAAACAACTCGCAAGGACCACTCGACCAGTGCAGCGCGATCGAGTCGGCGTGAAACTCAGCGGCCTGCGCCGTCTGCGGGCACGGGGGCCAGACTGGCCCCAGCACCCCAGCGATCTCGAGACCTGCGTCGCGATGCCAGAGCGAGAAGGCCCAACCCGCGCGATCGAGCTCGGGGATGACCCTCTTGCTGAACGACCCATCCGTGAACAGATCCCTGACGAAAACGTCGTCGAGCGTGGAGTCCCCGACAAGAGGAGAGACCCATTCGACCTGCGCGCCGCCCGACTGAAGAGGGCGATGGAAAGACACGGCTGGTTGGTTGAAAACCCCGAAGCACGCGAGCACGTCGTCCGCGTCCTCCGCCCACCTCCTCACCTTGTCCTTGACCAAAGCCTCTCTCTCGCTCGACACCTCCGCGCGCCACCACAAACGATGCCTTCGTGTGTCTTCCGCGTCGATGCGCAGCGGGCACAGGGCGGGCGGCAAAGCTTAGCCTAAGTCGGCAGAGCGCTGCCTAGTATAAACGGCGTTACATAACAAAGACCTCACGCAACCTTTCTGGAAAAAGGGGCTGGGCTGAGAGCTCTGGAGCCACCGCAAAACTCCATCGACGCACGCCCTCTTAGTCAGGTGAAATCTGGCCCCATGTCCCACTCCAGCCCAAGAACGACCGCTTTCTTGAGAAGCGTAATCCGCAGCTGAAGCGAAGTTCAAGAAACACACTCTTGTCCCCTTGGTCCGACGCGATCGTGACAAAAGTTCCCATGGTCCAGGACATGCGCTCACAGGACTCCCGAAGGGCGGACACAGGTCCAACAACATTTTCCAAAGCCCCGACTCCCCGGAGAAACCAGCATCCCAAACTTCTCTGAGCTCGGTTAAGGGGACAGAAAACGAGTGCACAAAATGGTGGGAAATCCAAACCTCCTTGGCCCGACGGATGATCGGCGCTACCGCCGAGAGCCAGCGCGGCTCCTGGTGGGCCAACAGAAGAAGGTTGCAGCGCGGAGGCCGCCTGGCGACGAAACTGCAACAGCTCGAAATCCGTAACCCCGTGAATGTCGGCCCCGAAAAAGTTGCCAGCGTTGGGCCCCGCGGCAAGCGCACGACGGGACACGCGGCCCCCGACCGTGTGTCTCAAACGCGCCAACCTGGCACAACAACTCCGTGACTTGATCACCCGACTCCTGGCCTTCGTAGATCCCCCTTGGCGTCGACGTGCCCTGCCAACAGCGTCGCCCGCCGCTAATTTGGCCGCGCCTGGCACGAGGGCCCCCAAGGCGAGCGCCGAGCTGCTTGCCCAAAGTCCTCGAGGAACAAACAAGCGACCTCTTTCCATGGTCGTCTGGGACAATCGCACAGGGGCCGTCTTGTCGCAGTCTTGGGGCCCTCTTGGATTGTCTTGGAGCCTTCTTGGGGGCCTCTCGGGCCGTCTTGGGGCGATCTCGGAAGCCTCTTGGGCAGTCGTGAACGCTGCTGCTACACAAAGAAATGTATATATTATATATATATATATATATATATATATATATATATGTATGCTGAAAATGCACGCTTGCCCAAAGTGAATGGGAAGTTGTTTGCCTCGTGGGGGCCCTGCTAAAGGCCTCTTGAGGCGTCTTGGGAGCCTCTTGGGCCGTCTTGGGGGCCTCGTGGGCCGCCTTGAGGCCGTCTTGCGCTGTGTTGGGGCTCTCCTGCGCATCTTCGACCGCTCCTCTGCTCGGTTTGGGTCTGCTGGGCACGGCCAGGCAAGGCGCCCCGGGAGGCGCGGCAGGGCTGGGGGCTTCTTCGGGCGTCCAAGGGGCCCCAAAACCCCGGATCCCGGGGGTCCGGTTTTTTGTTTTGTTTTGTCGGGAGCGGCAAAGAGGGGGGGGGGGGGTCCAAGAGAGGGGGGTGCAAATCATGACCGGCGGCATGTGCGCGGCCCAGCGGGGGGGCCAGGGACGTAATGAAACAAGAAGAGGCGCCATCAAACCTGGGGAAATATCATGGCCCCCGCCATGATATTCACCCCCCCTTAGTCATCTCACCCCCCTCTTTTCCGCCCCCGATTTTTTTTTTTTTTTTTTTTTTGGGGGGGGGGGGGGGGGGGCGTTTTTGCTGCTCCCCGGGCTTGCAAGAATATGGGAAGAGGGATACTGCACGTCATATATTGCTCGCCGACGCAAATCCGCATGCTGGAACAGGGAACACATGTGATTCTCAATTGTCAGTGCTTCTAGTAACCAAGCAGAGTGAAGAGGAGCGGAGTGGACTAGGAGTGGAGTGGGGAGGGATACGTCGGGGGAGCGTGAACGAGTGGGGAGGCCAGTGGTCGAGCACTGTCGACATCGAGGCGCCTCCTGTGGATGGGAGGCCAGAATATTACGTAACCGAAGCAGGGGGGGCCGTTCTTCAGGGGGCAAGGGGCGTTTTCATAAAGGATATGGAGTAGAGTGCCTAAGGATTACATGACCGAGCGTTTCTTAGGAATCCCTGGCCATACGTCGGAATGCCCTTTTTCACTCGCCGACCTCCCACTCCTTTACCCACGTCTTCACATTTGCTGCTGTTAATAAACGGTTTTGCTGTGGTTGTGTTCTTTCTCCTCCGGGATGCCTGTACCATGGCAGCTGGACAATTTACACCCCCACCTGCCGCCGTGGGGAAGGCGAGGCCCTCTCTGAAACGCCCTGCCCTGTCTCGGTCCCCCATCTTGGACGGCGGCGGCGCCGCCGACGGCGACGGCGAGCCAGCATCTGGATGTTTTTCGGCCGAATGTGAGAATACACGTCGGTCGGCGGAAGTAGGCAAAACACATGAAATAGGAACGCAAATCAAGTAGATTGGGTCCAGGCCCTCCCAGAGAATAACAAACGCAGCAAAGGCAGATCGATGATTGAAGTAAGCAGGCGCCCAACACAGAATGGGATCTGGCAAGGCAAAAACACCCACTTCCGACGACCCGCGTGCATACTGTATGAGGCGCTGAGTGGGCTGTCCTCGGGCCCCGAGCCCTCTGTATCAGGGGCTGCGCTGCTCTGGAGGGGGCCCCCGGTCCTCGAGCCCCGGGCGCTCTCGGGGCGGCTCGCGCGTTTTCCTGCGCGTTGTTTCAGAGGCCTCGTGAGAATGGTGAAGACCCCATACGTCAGCACGTAGCCAGACGCGCAGTTTCAGGGTCCGTCCCGGAGCCTTCTTGGGCGCATTCTTATAGTTTGGGAGGGTGTCGGGGGCGGCCAATAGGAAGCCCCCCAAAAAATGAGCCTGGCGACGGACCCAGGCATGTGCAGTTGTGAACACCGTCGTCGCATGCACCGTATTCGGAGGAGCTCCCTCTAGGGCCACGAAACGTGCGACGAATGTGCCAAAATGGGTGCGGTGTGCGCATGCGAAAGCAGCGACAGGGGCCGTCGGTGGAACTCCCTGGCTATGAAACGTGCAAGGGGTGTGCCAAAATGGGTGCGGTGGGCGCATGCGTGCAGCGAAGCCACTGGAGCTGTCGGTCGAGCTCCCTATGGGGCCGCGCAAGGTGTGAGGGGTGTACCAACATGGGCGCGGTGGGCGCATGCGAACGCAGCCACTGGGGCTGCCGGTGGAGCCCTCTATGGGGCCGCGAAGTGTGTGCGGGGTGTGCCCAAATTGGTGCGGTGGGCGCATGCGTACGCAGCCACGGGGGCCTTCGGTGGAACTCCCTATGGGGCCACGAAGCAAGTGAGGGGGGTGCCAAAATGGGCGCGGTGGGCGCGTGCGCACGCTGGCATGTGGACCTTCGATGGAGCTCCTCATGGGGCCACGAAACTTGTGCGGGTGTGCCAACATGGGTGCGGTGGGCGCATGCGAACGCAGCTACTGGGGCCGTTGGTGGAGCTCCCTGTTGGGCCACCCACGACATGTGTGAGGGGTTACCAAAATGCACGCGGTGGGTGCATGCGATTGCTGGCATGTGGACCTTCGGTGGAGCTCCCTATGGGGCCACGACACGTTTGAGGGGTGTGCCGAAATGGTACACGCGGAGGGCAGAGGCGAGGAGGGGGAGGAGGGAGGAGGAAGGGGAGGAAGAAGGAGAGGAGAGACGCAGGGCGCTGTCTCTTCAAAACGAGGACCCAACTCAACATGACGGTTGGGAATGAAACGCATCAAGCGGGCGTGTGAGTTTGGCATAATCGGCTTTTCGACCCCTCAGAGCATCACGTCACCCCAAGACGGCTCCGAGGGCCCCCACGAGGGCCCAAGGGGGGCCAAAGACTGGGAACTCACACTGACATGTCGAGCCCTTTCCTTCAATATTGCCCCCCCCCCCCCCAAGACCGCCATGCGGCCCCCAAGAGGGTCCCGATATGCCCCCAGCCCAACGAGACCCCAAGAGACCTCCAAGAGCCCCCAACGAGGCCACCACAAGGCGTCCAAGACGCCCATAAGAGGCTGGCCCAGAGACCCCACGAGAACTTCAAGAGGCGTATTCTCAACGACCCAGGCGCAGTGGCGGGATGGGCCGACATCCACTGCATGTGTGTGATAACAATTGAGGCCAATGGGACACGTGTCCCAGGGCGGCTGGGAAATTCATAACTCTGCGTGCCACCCGGGGGTATAAGCTTCCAGTCCGCCTGGTATGTGAACGTCCCGCTGCGGCAGACGTGATGTTATACGATTCCTCGTCCGCCGATTCGGGGGCTCCCGAATGCGGACGTCTTATGGCCCGAGGGCCCGTTTTCCCCAGCAGCTGCGCCTCGGTGGCCCAGCTTTCGACGGCTGTTGGGGTTGTCTTATGTGGGGGTGTCGCATGGTTGTGTCAAATGTGTTCGCAGCCCTCCCCCATTTTGTTTCTAGCAGCTGGTCCTCGTCGAAAGCCTTCTTGGGATGCCCAGGCCGTCCAGAACGGCCCTCTCGCCCCTTGGTTACCTTCTGCACCCAAATCACACCTGAGCCCGTTCGTCAAATAGGTTGACCTGCGATCAGGCCGCCGAGCGGGCCAAACTCGCACAGGCTACTTTCCAAAGTGAAGCCCTCTCCGACTGCAGAACATGCTTAGATACCGAACGGGTCAGAAAGGAGCCTCGGGAGCCCGAAGAGATTCCAAAGGTTGACGTCGTCCGCCTGAGCCCGAAATCTACGTTGGACATTCGTAGGTCTTTCGACATGTGGGTCGCCAGTAGGTCTGAGCTGTCCGAACATCCTGTCATGCCAATGGTAGGCCATGCGAACTCATTTGTCGCCCATACGCCGAGCAAGGCGTTCCGCAGGGCTCCTCCCTGCATATAACATCAGTGGCGTCCCACCGTCGGATACTGTTCTTGAGCAGGGACCGACCGTCCCGGCATTCCTATAGGCCTACCACGGAATGTTCTTAGAACCTGGAAATGCTCGAAGAACAAGGACAATGTTCTTAGAACGTAAAGCCGATGTGTTAAAACAAGACAGTCCCAGCCAGACATCTTCTAATAACACTTCGTGGAAATCACACAGGTTCTTACTATAGGCACGCCAGGACGCTTCGCCACTGCTTGATGTTCTCGCGACAGCAGGGAACAATAAAAACATTAATAGGTCGTCGTCGCAACTTCGCGTCTGCAACAGACCTCACTGACCAAATCTATGACGTGGCATGTGGCAGAAAGAGCACTGTCCGAGTAGAGAGAAGAAACGTCGTAATCAAGTCGATGTCCTTCCCCTTCTCCCTTCTCTGACGCTGGGGGGGGAGTGTAGGGGGGGGGATAGGGGAGGGGTAGAGGGAGGGGCCCCGGGGCAGATTACTCCAAATCCCTTATTAATCGTCCCCCGGGTCTGGTTTTTTAAGGCGCCTTTTTTTGTAACTGGGTGGGTCCGGTTTATCAGGGAGTTTTCTGTGGATTGGAGCTTGGGAGGTCCAGTATATTAAGGCGCCCCGTCGACGAGGGGGTCCGGAATATCAGGTCGTATTTGGAAGGGGGTACGGTTTTTTAGGGGGGGGTCGATGGGTCGATCAATAAGGGATTGGGAGTACTGACCCCGTGGTCCCTGAGGTTGGTCGCACCTGCCTGTGGCAGGGGGCATCGAGGATTTCCCCCTGTGGGAAGGGGCTGGCCCTGGCCCCAGCACCGAACCATGCCCCAGCCCCGGCCGTGGCCCCGGTCCCATCCCCCGCCCTGGGGGGGAGGCCCAGGGTCCTGGGGGAGGTCCCGCCTCAGGGTCGGCGCACTGGCCGTGAGGCTGTCACAATATATGATGTGGTATGTGGCAGTCCGAGACTGATTTTCAAGCGCCGCGCACCAACCCATCTGGACTCTCGCCGTATCCAGCACCGCGTTCTCACGTATCTAGTCAATGCGAGACACGACCAGTCAACATCTGCCAGTTCCTAGCGGAGTCAAATGTTCGATTAAAAGACATGATAAAAAAGGCGCAGACGCACTTGAGAATCGTCAGTTAAACAAGACGTGATCGCGGTGCTTACAAATACTTACTAACCTCAATACGTACGACCATGAAATTCGGACTGGCTTGCGCCCACAACTCTGCCACCAAATGTGAGTTGACCTGCCCGCTGGCTCGAATGACATCCAGACAACAATGGTAACGCACTGAAGCAAATCAACGCACGACCCATCATACGCGAAAGTGTACCATACCGCCAATCATCTCAGTTGCATGCATCTCTTTGTTTTCTGTTTGCCATATGTATGCACTTGAATATGATTAATCACCCTGCATCTCTCCCGTCCAGCTAAGCACCCCTCCCTTTCTATGCACAGCGATCCCATCTGAGAGCCTCGGCCACGGATAAGCCCATCGACCTGGATCCGACGAGCGATCCGAGCACCAGAGCCCCTCCTGAACCAGAGAGGTCCTTGCTTCAGCGTCTTGCCTGCAACTCGATCTCATCCCCTGACATCCGCCGATGTGTGTTTTTGCATCTGCGGCCCCAGAGGTGCCGACCACTCCCCTGGGGCCTGTTTTCGTCCCGGATCAATGCTCAATGGTGCTGGGGCCTAAAAGTGAGCCCCGGGTGCCGAAATCGAGGAAAAACTATAAATTGGAAACATTATATCGACGGGGATGTGGGTCCGTCCCCCGCCCCTGCAACACGACCGCAATACGACTGGTGCGGGGGTGCCGTCGTGACCGAGATGCCACTCCTGACGAACTTCGCCGTGTCCTCGCCGGTGCGGCGGTGAGGACGCTCTAGGTAAGAGAAGGCAGGGAGGTGGAGTGCGCTGCGTGTGCAAACCCACGAGCCCCAAGATGCGTCCGGTAGCATCCCCAGAGGCCCCCACGAAGCTCCCACGAGCCGACCAGCCATAACTGGGGGAGCTGTGGTCCTTACCCCCCTGGGGGAACCCATTGCGTCGACGATCTCTCGAGAGGGGCGTCGAAATCGATGGGTCCCCCAGGAGGGCAAGGACCACAGCTCCCCCGGTTGTGGCTGGCCTGACGAGGGCCCCGGAGACCTCGAGAGGCTGCTGGGAGGGCTCAAGAGGGCCCAAAGAAGGCCCCCAAGAGGCCCAACACGCCTCGCGTCCACGACCCGAACGCGGTGGCGAAATTGGCCCATGGCCACTCGACAAACCGGAAGCCTGCGACGACAGTCTCAAACAGCAACGCTCCTCCGAGCATGGTGGGCTGCTCGGGGGCGGTTGTCGTGAGGAAGGTTGCGTGTGGGGTTCAGGGCGCCTTCACACTCCAAGGCTTCGTGTCCCATCCTCTCCGACCGAGGTCTCCACCACCTTGTCTTCTAGCAGCCGAAGGCCGGGGTCGCCACCATTCCAAGCCGGTTCCAGGCGCCAGCGGGGAGGAAGGGCCCCCAGACATTTGCCGGGCGGACAAGGGCAACGATGACAACAACAAACCCAACGCCCCGATGACCCCGATGACATAGGGCGATTTTCCCAACACCAGGGAGCCGATGCTGTCTTTTCCAAACAAGTCTGTGATGTTGGGCCCCCGCTTTGAATATGCAGCGCCCCGCGTCCGCTCCTCCCATTGCTCCCTCCCTCTCCTCCTCCCTCCCTCCCGTCCTCTCAAACATCCATCAGTCACATGCACAACCCTCACATGCTTCTTTGCCCCAAAAGGAGATCCAACTAAGGCCAAAATGCCTGGGCCTCCATGTCGTCACCCCGCGCATTACGGCACACTCCTCACATTCTTCGTAACCCAATCATAAGGGGGGCTCTACCGAAGGCCACAACACCACGGCCCGCATCATGGCGCCACCCCTTCACACGTTTCGTTGCCACATATAGGGAGCTTCACCGAATGCCGAAATACCAGGCACCCCTCAAGCGATTCGGGGACCCATACGGGCTTGCGGAGACCGACCAAATTCCAAAATCCCAGGCACCCCACACGGGCGTCGTGGACCCGTAGGGAGATCCACCTGAGGCCAAGATGCCAAAGTGCCCACATGGCGTCACCCAGCCAGTGTCGGCACACACCTCATCCGTTTTGCGGCCCAACTGGGAGCTACACCGGAGGCCCAAATGCCAGGGCCCGAGTGGCGTCTTCCCTCGGCAGACCCCTCACACGATCCGTGGCCCCGTAGGGAGCTCCGCCGAAGGCCCTCGTGGCAGGGTTCGCACGGCGTGGCCCTGCCCACTTCGGCACACCCCATCACGAGTTCCGCGGCCACATAGGGAGCTCCACCGCAAAGCAGGGTTCGCATGGCGGCGCCGCCTCCGTTTCAGCGCACCCGTGGCACGCTTCGTGGCCCATCACCCACGGTCAACGTGCATCCCCCAAGTTGTTTTTTTAATGGCGAAGCCCAGAATTCCGCACGAGGCGAAACCCAGAATCGTTCTGGATGAAACCCAGAACCGCCAAACGAAACCTGGAATCGCCTGGAGGCGACACCCCCAACCCCGTGAAACACCGAACCAACAACTTTCCAACTCCAGAACCAGAATTCCGAGTCTGTTGTCTCCTCCTCCTCCTCCTCTCGTCCATCCTGCGGCTGAGTAAAATTCTGACCCCGCAAGAGTTTTTCACCACTGACCCATCCTTGCCTCAAACTGCAGTACGACACGGTGGCGTAGGTGTTTGTCTCTGCACTTCCCTCGCCCATCTGCACGTGCCACTGAATAGGACCACGTTCCATGACTTCAACTCACTGCTGATGTCCTCTAGTCTCTCTGATCAAATCGCCTCCATCGAGTTGTAATAGCCAATGCGGGTTCCATCCATTAGCGAGAGAGATGCCTGGCCTTGGTGGTCCCCCAGCCCCCCTGACCCCAAAGTCTTGGGTGGAACGTGCAATTCGCTGATGTACAGTTGTACGTGAAGTGCAGTCGGGCGGCACCTACATAATTCCAAACAGTGACTGGATTGGAGGAGAAGGAGGAGGAGGAGGAGGCGAAGGAGGAGGAGGAGGAGGAGGAGGAGGAGGAGGAGACGCGGGCTCCGCGGACAGACCGCCGTGCCCCGCAGTGCGCAGGAGTGGTGCGGAGTGGAGTGGACACCGCTGCGCAGCCGGTTCAATGCTTCACGTAGGCTTCGAACGAAGATTATTCGAACGCCTTGCGGTCTGCTCAGCACGGTTCAGGACTCTGGGCGGCAAACCCCTGAAAGTCAGACACGCTCGTGGCACCTCTGTAAGCTTTTCCCCTCCTTCCAATATCTTCTCATAGCGCTGGTGACTCCCTAACCGCCAGCTAGCAAACCTGCATCGCCAAATTGACCCCATATCGTGTGATGCGCAATCCGGAAGGGGAGCTGCGCGCGTAGGAGGAGGAGGAGTAGGAGGAGGAGGAGGAGGAGGAGGAGGAGGAGGAGGAGGGGGAGGAGGAGATAGAGATAGAGATAGAGAGAGAGAGAACAAACAAAAAGTTGGCCGATGAGCACGACGGTGAGCACGAGAAAGAGAGAAGGATGCAGACGGCGAAGGAAGAGGAGCAGCAACAGGAACAGGAACAGGAGCGGAATCATCAAGAGGAACAGGCAAATAAGGAATCGGGCCCGGAAATGTGGCCCGCGTTATGGCGAGAGCGCCAGTCTGACGATGGGAGCAAAATTCCAATCCTGAAGTTTGGCCAAGGTTGCGGTCAGAATACCCTTCTGAGCAACCACGATTGCTCCGATGTCATCAAGAAGACATGGAAATCTTGGGATCCTGCATGAAAAGAGAGGCAATGTGCGGGATATGCAATTCAACGAAAGCGCTGTATCAGGGGAGTGGGGAGAGTACTATTCACATTGAGGGACTGTTGAGGAGGGAGAAGAGAAGATAGGCGACCGCAGGTGAACCCTAGCCCTGCAGGTCAGACTTCAGAAAAAGCGGCCGGGCCTCGGAACCTGAAGGATGTCTGCAGCCAGGTGTATTCCAGTGGGGCTGTCCGACACCCAGCGCCCATTCGACCCGCGGGGGTAGGGTTCGCATTTGGGGAAATCAGAAGGTACCGATACCGCCACTCCCTGGACCTCCCGGGGTGCGTTCTGATCAGGACTTCGAAGCGAATCCAACGGTGCCGACGAGGGCCTCCCAGGAGGCCCAAAAAGTAGGGAATGAAGCAAGGGTAGCAGTATGGGTACAGTCGGGGCATTTTTTTTTTTACTCTGCGAGCGGGCGCGAGCACCCGCGTGGTCATGCCACAAATTCTCGGCCACTGCCGCATGCCCGCGCAAACGGCGCGGGACTGCTGAGGGCCCCTCGGCGGCCGAGGAGGGGGGCGCTCACCGGCGCTGGCCCCGCCTCCTCGCCGCTCGCGGGGCCGCCGCGCCGCGCTCCCGCGCGCGGTCCCGCTCCCCGCGCGCCCGGGCCGCCTCGCGCCCTCGGGCGCGGGCGTCGTCCGCCGACGCGAAGCCGTGCGCGCGGAGGACGTCCTCCAGGGCGGGCACGAAGAGCTCCTGCACGCCCTCGCGCACCGCGGGCTGCACCGCCGCCGCGCCCGCGGCAGCCGAGGCGCTCGCCGAAGCCGCCGCCGCGCCGCCCGCAGGCCCAGCCGCGCCAGCAGCTCGCCCCGCTGCAGGCTGCGCAGCCGCAGGCCTTGGCGAGCCGCCAGGGCCGCCAGCACGCGCCGCCGCCAGGCACTCGTCCACCTGAAGGATGGGCCCGTCGAGGTCGTCCATCTTGAGCGACCTCCGCCAGCGCTGCATCTCCTCCATCGTCGGCGACTTGAGCATCACGATCGGCGGCTTCTCCTTGCCTGGCAAACGCAACCTGCCGAAGTCCGTCCTGGCCTGAGCACGCGACCCTTGGCTTGATCTGTGATCGCCACCGACGCACGGCTTGGCCAGGCCCCTGTGCGCGCACCGCGGCTGGTGGCAGTACATGAAGCAGCGCGTGCACACCAGGATGGCCTCGCTCGGCTTGCTCACCACGTTGGTCTGCATTATGTTGTGGCCGTGCACTACCCATGGCTCGGGTCCAGTCGTGGGGGCAGGGGACGGGCGTTGCTCCTCCAGCTGGGAGCGCTGAGAGGACTCTGCGGACGACCTGGCCTCCGCCCTGCGCCGAACCTCTCTCGCAAACACCTCGCTCGCTGCCTCAGCACGAGAAATGCCCTCCTCTCCTGGCCCCGCAGCGATGGGGGCGGCAGGGGCGGAGCCGGCCCTCTGCGCTGCCGCTGGGCGCTTGCGGACAGGCCCCGCTGCGCCGCCCGCGGCGCCTGCAGCAGCACCTGTTGCCGCTGCGCTGGTCGCTGCCGCCGCGGCGAAGGCTGCCGCTGACGCAGCTGCCGAGCCCCTGCCACGCTGCGCCGTGGAGGCGTCCAACAAGTCGTAGCCCTCGTCCTCGCACGACAGGTTCCACGGGTAGAGGCACGGCTGGAGGTTGACGTTCTCCAGGGCTTCCGTCGGCCAGCAGTCTCGCATCCCAGAATCCGCGATGAAGACCTCGACCTCTGCGGCGAAGCGAGCTGCGTCGCGAGCCCTGGCTAAGCAGCCCTCCAGGAGCTGGACATCGTCGGCTGGAAGAGCGTGGAGGGCGGCTCCCTCCTTCGCTCGCTTGTCTGCTAGGCGGTTGCCGAAGAGCTCGATAGCCGATATCTCCCCTCTGGCCACCGCTGCTTCTGACCGATGTGCGGGAATGTGCTTGACTTCAACCCCTTCAGCGGCATCCCCAACTCTGGCCCAGAGATGGGCGTAGGTCGAAGTTGGGCCCTGAGCTCTGCCAAGGTTGAGCGCCGAGTCCACTGTGCCCTTGCAGTCGATCAGCAGCTGGTAGTTGCCAATGACCTCAGTGAGCGCCACCACCGCTGCGTAGTCTTCTCCAGCACGTGCCGTCTGCGATGGGCATAGACTGGGGGGAACCGCTCCCCACGCCTCTGCTAGGATCGCCCCTTCCTTGGACATCACGACGACCGACCAGCCAGCGCTGCGCAGGCGCGGAAAGTCACCGAGGATACAGGAGCCGTCTGTGAAAACCATGGCACCGTCTTCGACCACCACTGCTTCATGCCAACCATGCGAGAGCCGCTCCCATTGAGGCTGCCAGCACGGACGATGCAACAGCAGGGAGGGGTCCACGAACAGGCCCTGGCAGAACAGCTCATCGAACGGCAGGCCCATCTCGTGGACCAACCAAGCAGCACGCTTCAGGTCGGACGGCAGCCTGTCACGCCGCCAAGGTTCCCAAGCTGGGCAGACGTGGTGCCTATGGAACATCGTGCCTCGTGCAGCCTGGCATAGCTTGCAGATCGGGTCGATGTCCGAGGAGTGCCTCGCAAGACGGTCCTGGGGCCAGTGCGAGAGCGAGACGAGCCAGCGCAGGCAGCCTTTGTGGTGCCCAGTCCAGGTCTCCGTCTCCTTCTTGCCGAGCAGCTCGTTGACTGGCTTCCACTGTGGCGGCAGCTTCCATGGCCAGAGCGATCCAGGACGAGCTCGAGCCTCCTCCCGCGCAGCCGCTTTCCTCGTGGCCTCTCTGGCCCACTCGGCCAGGAACGCGGGCGAGAAATGCAGCACCTCGAACTCCCCCTTGTCCTCGTCCAGCAGCTTGGTGCCGTCGACGGAGAGCTGCCAGCCTATCCTCTGCAGAGTGAGCGTGAGCGCCGCTATCGGCTGACGGACCGAGCTCCAAGGCCGCTGCTTGCTTCGCACCTGCTGGCTCTCTTGGATGCACGCTTGGATGGCTGATGCAGTGGCTTGTCCAGACCACACCACGTTGACGAATGCCTGAACTGCCATTCCCGCTGCCACCACCAGCGGGTCCTGCCGCCAGCCGCGGGGCGCACACTGCAGGGCAAAGCTGAGGGCCGCTCCAGGCGGCAGGCGCCCAGCGCTCTTAGCAGCTGCCACCCTCAGCGCCCTCATGCGCCCAGGTGGGACTCCAGCGATGGCCGAGCCCCAGAGCGCCTTGGCCGTCGGCCCAGCTCGCATCACCCGAGCTTGCCGCAGCCCAGGTCCGAAGATGCGTGTCAGTCTCGCTGCCTGACGGAGTGCATCCAGCTCCCGCTTGACCTGCGTCGCCACCATACGGTGACCACCAGCCGTCGCGTCACCACCTAGATCTCGGTGTCCTTGAGCAAAGGCGGCCCTGTCCAGCGGCCACCCCTCCTGCTTCATCAGCTCGCGCTGGATGTCCACTGAGGATGCCAGCACTTTCGTCTTGCCCCAGTTGATCGGGAGCCGCTTGTCTCTCAGCATCGCCACGACGCCCTGTACGAAGCTGTTTATCTGACTGACTAGCACGCCTCTGGATCCGATTCCATTGCCCGAGATGTCGTCAATCACGTTGACGATCCTCCCGATGGGGAGCTTGGCTCGGCTCTTGACGAGAAGGTCCATCAGCATGAGCCTGGCCATCGTTGTTGCACACGAGCAGCCAGCTATGACCGTGCCCCTCGCATGTATCTCCTCGCTGACGGCGCTGTCTGCCGTAGCTCTCCTCGGTCCCGAGTATGCCACACAGAGCGCACGTACCAAGCCTGTGCAGAATCCATTTAGCTCGGCCGCCTTCAGAAGCAGCCCGTGGTCGATTCGCTCGTAGAACTTGCTTATGTCAAAGTGCACCGAGACACCGTCGAAGCCGACCTTCCGAGCGAGGCCTAGGTACAAGTTGTGCAAGTACGCTGCTCTATCGCAGCAGGTGTCAGAGCTGCTGCCCCAAATCTCAGGAAGGCGGTGGTCGCGCTCCCATTGTAAACAATACTGCCTGCGAATCCTGCCCCAAACTCTGAGCCAAAAGCACATCAGGCCGATGGGGCGATGTCCTCCCCCAGGCTTGCCCAAGAAGACGATGAGCGCGTGGTTAACATCGCCGTCGGCTGCGGGTGCCTTCCCCATTGCGTCAGCACGTCCGCCATGCGCTGCGCAAGCGGCCAACCTAGCATCTTCAGCAGCCTGGGGTGGAAGCCATCCCATCCGAGCGCCGTCTTCTTCGCGAACGTCTTCGCCGACGCTATCACCTGCTCGGCTGTGATCGGGGGCAGGTCCGACGTGGTGAGCCAGTCAGCAGGCCTAGTCTGCTGGCCGCCCCCGCAGCTCCACAGGGCCTTCCATTCCACTAGCATCTGATCCAAGGCCGCTTGGCCCACCAGTGGTACAGGAGGCGAGTCGCCGCTGCCGTCCGCCAAGACCGGCTTCGCCTCGCCATGGACCTTCTTGCTAATAGCATGAGCTCCACGGCCTCCTCCCGCCAGCGTCTCGTCCACGAACTCCTTCCAGCGGATCCTAGCTGCAGACGCATCGCCCTTGACGTGCTTGTCAGTGACCCTGGCGATGGCCTTCATCACCTGCAGCCCGTCAAAGGAGCCGCTCCTGACCTCGTGAACTATCGTATCCATCTTGGTGCCGTTGAACATCGGGTTGCCCAAGCCGTCGAACTGAACTGCCAGGGAGAAGATCGCCTGCTCCAGGTGCTTCATGTATAGCGTATGGCCTTTGGCTGGCTCTGAGACCGAAGCTGCTGCCCTGAGTTGCTTGACCAGCCTGCCGAGTGAGAGCCACAACCTCGTCAAAGGGCTTACCTTTCTGGAAATCTCCGTACGCTGGAGGTCCTTGAGGCTGATCTCTACCCGCTTGAGCCCGTCCGCTCTGCCACGGTACTTGGGGCCGTCACTGAGACCCAACATGCCAATCAAGTGGATCTCCGCCTTGTCGAAGAACTCGCGCACTGCCTCGTCAGGCCCCACGCCTGGAGAGGGCAGGGCCGCCTGCCAGACGATATCCTGGGCGTCTTCCACCGCCTTCTGCTGGTCCTCCTCCGAGATGTGCGTCGACAGGGCGAATCGCTTGGGGCCTCGCAAGACCCAGACCTTGGCTTGGGCCCCCAGCTTGCTGAAGGTAAGCCGCACTGGAGCATGGGGGTGTGTAGTCGTTGGCCGAAGCACTTCTGCCGTTGGGCTCAGAGCCGCAAGGGAGGCCGAAATCACGAAGTAGTCATATACTCGATCGTTCCCCGAGGTCACTGAGCAGGTAGGAAGCTTGGGCGCCACAACAGCCCCGCCTACAGAACGCGGCCACCAGGAGCTCTCCAACAGCTGCGGCTCCATGTTCCAGTCAGCTGCCACTACAAAAGGCTCGCACTGAGAGTTGAGGAAGACTTGCAGCTCGCTCAGCAGCTCCACGCTCGTGCCCGTCATCTTGGCGGAGCGCTCCAGGTAGGCGCTGACCACGATCACCATCAAGTCCCCGAATACCACCCTGCGAGCGAGGAGCCGCGAGCTGAAAGGACCCCAGTCATGGTCCACAGGTGCTGATCCTCGGTGTGCCGCCACAAGACAGCCAACCCAAAGCGACACCGACTGGGCCGAGCTTCCCGTTCTCCTGCATGGGCTGAATGAAGCGTTGAGGCCGTTGCGAGTGCCCCATCCGATGGCCTCGCTCTCCTTCTCCTTCCCCGTGAAGCGCGTCTCCTGGATAAGGTAGACGTCGTCCTTCAAGCCAGAGTCCGAGAGGCGCTCTAGCTCCGTCTGCGCCTCCTTCCACGTCGTGCCAGCGAAATGAAGGACGCTGGACTAGCCACAGGCGGCGCCACCAGCTTGGCCAAGCAGAGCGTAGGCGGCCCCTCCCGCCGTGACAGGACGCCCCCCTTGATGTTCTGCGGCTCGGGGACAGACAGGAGGCCCAGGGTGTCCACCGTGACTATGGTGTTGAGTTGGCTTCTTGCTTTCCAGCTTGGACTGTCTGCAACGCCAACGTCCCTCTCGACAGGCGAGGGTCTTGATCCAGCGGGTGGCGACTGAGCCTGGCCCGAGCTCGAGGAGCACTCGGGACCAAGTCTTGCACTGCCCTTACGTGTTTGTCCAGCTGGTGGCGACTGGGGCAGACTGGCGGCGCGGGGTGGTCGCCCACCTCGACCCCCTATGAAACCAAGGGCGGTGTCCAACAGGCTCGCACCCCCCGTGCCACCACGCCGTGCGTTCTAACGCCCTGCGATCTGACGCCATCAGGGCTGCGTTCTAACTCCGCAGCCCGCGAAACCGAAGAGGCTCCCTTCGCTGACCAGGGCGAACCAAGGCTGGCTTGCTCCACATACAGGTTGGCCTGGCTGGGCGAGACCCTGCCGCCAGGAAGCTGCTGCGAGGGCGCGTGCGACAGCATGGCCAGCTTCGCCGTCAGGTTGTCGACGTAGTCCATCGCCTGGTCGTCATCTGGGTCAGGCCAACGAATAGGGTCAGACTCCATTCCCCCTCCAGGCCTCTGAGGCGGCACTGGGTCTCCAGGAGCTCTGTCGCCAAGGAGTCGACGAAACATGGCCCTGATCTGCGCCAGTTGCCTCCAGTGCGCGTGCTCGAGTCGCCACCGATCCAGAGGCTGGGCACTGTTGAGCCTGACCAGAAAGGCGATGCGGCGGGGCTCTGACTGCCTCCAGCCGCTGAGGCACAGCTCGTCCAGGATGTTGTCCAAGTCCCAGCCTGGGAACCAGCTCCTCAGCAGGCGCCTGAGCGGCTCGTTCCCGCCGCCCGCGAGCATCGCGCCCAGGAAAGCCTTGCACCAGCGCCTCCAGTGCCCGCTGTCTGTCTCCAGCTCCGTGCGAGAGTCAAACCAGGCGGCAGCCCAGTCCCTGAGGTCCGCCCTCGTGTCAGCGAAGTCCTGGATGGCCTGCTGCCGAGCAGGATCTGCAGCATCAGGTGGAAGTCCCATAGCTTCGGGCCTCTGCCCCAAGGTCTCGGGCAAGACTGCCCCGGGCACGTCGTGCAGCTGCTTGCAGCACTGCCTTCCGATCAACGATGTACCCTCATATGGACGAGCCAGGGCAGGGACCCAAACCCCCCCGACCTGGGGCCAGTCGAGGTCCACGGACTTGTTGCTCCAGAAACGGTCAGCTGGTCGAAGAGATCCAGCTGCCTCGGCCAAGGGCGTCCGCCGATCACTCTCAGCCACTACGTAAACTGGGTCTGCCCCCTCAGGCAGAGTCCGCCTGAGGGGGCGGCGGGCGACAGATCCTGGCCGCCCTCTGCTCGAAATTGTCGCTGGATGACTCCTCCTCCTTGGGCGACTGCGTGGCTGCGGAGGGAGGCGACGGCGTCGTCGCGTCGGCGTCCGCTGCCTCGCCGTCCTTGCCTCTCGGAGCTGATCCCGCAGCGGCCGCCCCTGCTGGGCCAGGGTCTTCAGGGCCTGAGCCCTGTCGCCGCCTCTTACCAGCCAGCCGTAGAGCCATGGCTTCCTGCTCCTCCTTGAAGAGTTTGGCCTTCTCTGCCGCCTGCCCGAACATTTGCTTGACAGCGTTGGACAGCTCGCTCTTGAGGCGGGCGCTGCGATCTGCCAGCTCCTTCTTGTCATTTGCATCCATCTCGTATTCCTCGTCGCCGAACCCAAGGCCAGCAAACGAGAGAGGAATCTCCTCGATGGAGCCGTCCAAGATGCCAGCCACGCTGCTGGGGGCCACTGTCGGAGTTGAATCCTGGCTGATGTCGACCACCTGACGATTGAGCTCCACCACCAGCTTGCGGTGCTCAGCCTTCTTCGACTCCATGTCCTCGCAAAGGGATTGGACCCACCGCCGCTGGCTCTCGAGGCCCTCCTCGAGCCGCTCGAAGTGCAAAACCGCCTTCTCCAGCTTCTGCGCGACGTCCTGCACCTGCTTGTGGGCCTGAGTGACTCTCTGCGACAATGGCGGCACGTAGAGCGCCTCCTGCTGGAGCCGCCGCCGCTCTTGAAGGGTGCGCCTGTGCTTCGCGAGGCTGACCGTGTCACCCAGCTTTTCCAACGTGGCCACCAGTTGCTCCAGCTCGTGGAACTCGAGCTCCACCGAGGGTCCCTCCTGGGCCACCAGGAACTGTGCACCAGGTGCCCGAGGAAGCTTGGCTGGATCTCCGCCTGCGGCTCCATCACCACGGCCCCCTTTTCCACCTTTGCCGCCGTCACCTTTGCCCGTGTCCTTGCCTTTCTTGCCCTTCTTGCCGCCTTTGCCGTCCTTGCCATCGGCATGCCCGTGCTGCCCTCGCTGCTCGCTCCAGACCCCAGCGGGTTCAGCAGCGACGGCTGGGCTGATGTCCGAGAGCTTGTGGCCGCAGGCTTTGCAGAACTTGCTGCCCTTGGTGTTTTTCTTGCAGCCGCACTTGCTGCACAAAGGCCCTCGTCCAGCTTGCCCCACCTGGTGCCAGCCCTCGAGGTCGTCGTCAGAGCCGATGTCGCGCCAGGCCTGCCACTGCTGCTTCTGTTGTACCCCCCAGGGTGGGGACACGGACTTGGTCGGCAGCTTCTACCACGGAGGTCGCACGGCCGCAGGAGCAGGAGCCATGGGGCGAGAACCAGGAGGAGAATCCTGGACGTCGTTGCAGGGTACGGTGCTCCTCACGGGAGCTGCTCCGACAGGAGCTCACACAAGTATGTCTGCAGCCAGCACCTGGCCGCAGGATCGCGGGCGGGGGCGCGCCTCCCCCACGCCAGGTGACTTCAAGCCCTTGTGCCAGAAAAGGCTACGGACTTGAGCCAAAATGGCTACGGACACAGTCGGGGCATTGGCCCAAGGAACCCTCAATGAGGAACGAGGCCCCTTTGTTTCATTAATTAAACTTCGATTTCACATCGAAGGACTAAGGAAAACCTAAGGCGAACTGTGAAACAATCAAGGAACACGGGGCCCCTCCCCAACGAAAAGGGTTCCTTCTGCGGCGCCCCGACTGTACCTTCTCCTCCTCTGAGGGGTAGGGTTCGCATGGCCGCAAAGATTGAGCAGGGAGCGGCCGTCCGGGGATTCATACAGGCCTGCAACGAAATATTTTCAGAACCCAAAGATGTTCTAAGTACAAAGGCAATGTTCTTAGAATATAAACCCGATGTGTTAAAACAAGCCCGTCCCAGCCAGCAGTGTTCCGAGAACATTCCGTGTAGATCACAAGAGGTTCTTAGAACATTCTTTGGTGGGCCTATAGGCGAGCCAGGAAACTTCGCCACTGCTTGAGACGAGGGCCTCCCAGGAGGACCCAAAAGTGGGAAATGAGGCAAGGGTAGTGGTATGGGTACCTTTTCCTCCTCTGAGGGGTACCCTGGGTTTCTGAATAAGCGTAGGGGGAGTACCCCCCCCGACGGGGGTCCACCTCGCCTCGTCGTCGCGCCGCGACGGGGGTCGGAGCGCCTTCGGCGCGCGGCAGCTGCCCGCGACGGGGGTCGATGTGGGGCTCTCGGCGGGGGTGACGCCCACCCGACTGCGAGGCGGGGATTTATCCATACCCACCGCCTGGGAGACGACGTCCTGGTGCCTCAGCGGGCGGTGGATATGGATGTGTTTCGGCCCCCAGGGGCCCGAATATGTCCATATCCACCGCCTGCCGAGGCTCCGAAAACTGATCCTCCAGGCGGTGGTCATGTATAAATTCCCGCCCGGACCGACGCTTGTTGAGAAATGCGGGGTTGGGTTCGCATGGCCGCAGAGAGCGAGAGTTGCCTTCTCGCAGGGCGGCGCCCAGCGGCGCAGCGACCCGGCGAGCCGCCCGCCCCCCCGACGGCTGTTTAAGAAACTCGGAATGCGGTCAGGAACTTCTGCTCATCACGTCCCGCGCGGACAGGAGCCGGGAAATAAGGCGACACGACTCATACGGAGCACCGGTGAAGGAGAAGGAAGAAGAGGCAGAAGCAGGCGCAGGAGGAGGAGGAGGAGCAGGAGGAGGAGGAGGAGGATCAATCAATCAATCAACCATTGCGAGCCTCTGTCACTCAGCAGTCCTGGTGACCTCTGCAGGCTCTTGGATGCGAACTATCGCCTACCAGCGGCCGACGCTGGAAGGATGGCCCTCTCTGGCCGAAGCGGGACCGCTGTAAGGGGAACGCCCAGCGGCCCGCACGCGGCACCATCCTTCGTGAAAGGAACAAGCACGGGCGGACAGAGCAGGGGAAGGAGGGAGGACAAGTGAGCAAGGTCGCAACGCTTCTCACTTCTCTCTTGCAATATGGAAAACCCCGAGCCTGGGCGGCCCGCACTGCCGCGGCCCGCACTGCCGCGGCCCGCAGCGGACTGGTAAAGAAATGCCCCGCCAGATTTTGATTCCCGTTGCTCTGTGTCTACAGGCGACCCCAATGCCAGAGTCACTCTGCTGGCGGCATGGGATTGGGGTGGAGATATCTACTAGCGGCACGATTGCTCTGATTCGGCACTGTCTCTACATTGACTTCTAGAGCCTGGCCGGCCCGCACTGCTGCGGCCCGCACTGCCGCGGCCCGCAGCGGACTGGTAAAGAAATGCCCCGCCAGATTTTGATTCCCGTTGCTCTGTGTCTACAGGCGACCCCAATGCCAGAGTCACTCTGCTGGCGGCATGGGATTGGGGTGGAGATATCTACTAGCGGCACGATTGCTCTGATTCGGCACTGTCTCTACATTGACTTCTATTCTGCGCACCTGCTCACTACGCTGCTGGAACTCTTCAAATGACATGATGGCGGGGGGATCTGCACTGCCAACCTGATGCAACAAGACACTGCGACTGCCGTTAAAATACCTGAGGATGGGGTGGTGGACGCGGGCCTGCAGGGCCTGTAATTGTATGCCCGTGAGGCGGCCTTCCCTATACATCTCTGCCATACGCTCAGATCCGTTCACTGCTTCAAGACGCAACGGCCTCAGAACCCCTCCCCGTCCTGGTCGCTGTCTACCTCGATGGTTTGCCTGTCGCTCTCGATCCCCATGCGCTTGAGCAGCCTCTCCGCCTCTCTCTCCAGCGCCCCCTTGGGGGGTCCGCCCGCCTTGTACTCCCCGCCCTGCTTGAGGATTGCCATGCAGAAGGCCTGGTGGAGCGGGATCGTGTTGGTCTGGTCGGAGGTGTTCCTCACTCCATTGACCTGGGAGTTGGGGCTCATCATGAACTGCAGCTTGAACCTGGTCGGCTTGTCGTCCTTCTTGCGGTCGTACCAGCAGCCCTTGATGCGCAGGAACCTGATCTGCTCCTGCAGCTGGATCAGGCCCTCCTCCTTGCTGAGGCTCGTGATCACCCCCCAGTAGGTCTTGAACGCCTTGATCGACGGCTCGTCCAAATTCGTCATCTGGCAGAAGTGCTTCAGGAGAGCCAGGAAGACGTGCGGCCACGGGGGGCCGTTGCCGTGCTGCTTGCCCTTCTTCTTGCAGTCCTGGGCGTAGGCCTTGCCCGCCTGCTGCATGATGCCGATCAGCGGGGCGCCCGCGGGGAGCAGAAAGCACGTGAAGCAGGCGCCTGTGAGGTCGGCGAGCTCCCTGGAGTTCGTGATACTGAGCTTCGTGAGGATGGCGAGCAGCGCCTTGAAGTTGCCCATCTTGAGCCCGTCGCGCTTGACCTGCTCGGCCAGCCGCCCCTTCTTGTTCTCCTGGGCGTCCGAGGTGTCGTCCAGCTCCTTGCGCTTGTTGGCCGTGCCGATGATCATCCAGTCTGGCGCTGCCGCCATCTCCGAGCCTCCTGCTGCCTCTTGCTCGTTGGGCCTCGCCGCTGCTGCCGCGCCCTCTCCTGGCATCGTCGAGTGCTGGGAGGTGGAGAAAATGCGTACGGATGTGGGCTCGCAGCGGAGCCCCAGCAAGTATTTGAGCCTTACACAATGGGCACTCATCAGTGTTGTCCTGGCCTGGATGTTTGAAGGTCGTACTTCTTTGTGTGACGCATATACCCGTTTCGAAGGAGTCGATGAGGTGCTTATAGACCGAGTTACGGCTCTCGAAAACGCTCTCGCAGACAAAACATACATTAGAAGTAACTGCCAGACCAAGGATAGATCTGAACTCATGCCCCCTGCTGAGGTGAACCAATAACTGCCTGGAGGTATGGAAAGAACGAGTACATCCTGGTACTGAACATGGTAACATATCTCCTGCTGCTTGTGGCGGGTCGGGTCGTGATTCCTGAGGCTGAGGATGAGCATATCCAGGAGGGGGGATAGCTACACTTAACCACTTAGCTCGCAACTTCTTTGGGTCAAACTGGGTGAACCATTCGACTAAGCTCTCGTCCTGGAATATTCTCATTGGACTGCTATCAAATTCTTGTACATGTTCATATTCGTCATCTCCTAAGTCAGCCAGGGAGTTAATATCTGATATTACTCTACGAGCCCAGGGGCAAGCATCTTCTGTAAGACGCTCGTCCTGTCCAACGATCTGCACTCCTCTCTGCGACTCGATTTGCATGGTGCCAAACAAAGCTGCCCATTCTGCCAGGTGACGATCAGGTTGTTGAACCCAGCGCTGATACCACTTGATACGCCGTGCGCGCAGTTCGATCTCAAGTGGTGCCATCTTCCAGTACCTACAAACCTCTTCGTTACTGATCGAAACCTTATGCCCGTTCTGCTCCTTAGTGGCCAGCCCTCGCATAGCACGTCTAGCATACATATTTACTCTGCTCTGCAATCGCTGTAGTTGAGCAGGCGTTGGGAGGAAAGCCTCGACGCCTGATAACGCAGACCCTAGGACACGACATAGGAAGACAGCACGTCGTTCAACATAAGGGACTCGTGCCTGGTACCAGAATCTCCCCATACTGTGATAACCAACATCAATGGCCCTAAGCCTATTTTCCAGTTCAGAAGAGAAAGCTCCATCACCTCTAACGATACTACCCAGGTACTTAGCAGAATCTTTGGGTTGTCCAGCTAACCTAATATTGCCAGTCCGTATTTGTTTTCTGCAGTTCTGAGCTTGATCCCCAAAAAGTGCAAGCACTGTTTCATTTTTTGTTGGGTTAAGTTGATAGTTGTGTTCAGTCAGTCGTCGCGATAACAAATCATCGTACTGCAAGGACTGCCTGCTGACCTCCTGCGCCAAGTCTGTCGTCTGGTCCGCAATAAGTAACTTCTTGGCGGCATCATCTACATATGAATGAAATGATAGGTCCATAACCATCTCCTGATCATCATCTGCTGGGAGCCTGACCGTGCACCACGTAGCTGTTTCGTCCTGGGAGTTATGATGATCCTGCTGTGCTCGCGCGAAGACCCCTCCTATGTCTCGTGTGAATACCTTAACTACCCAGGGATCTCCTTGTAGCGCTCCAACCGTAGGCTTGGCGAAAAAAAACCCCATCCAGCCCTGAGAAACACACCGTGGATAACTGCAGCCTCTGGACCCCAAACCTAGCCTCCCCCTCCTTCATGATGCTCTGGTTGGCCTCCAGGATAGCCTCACGAGAACTGCTACCGAACGCGTTCGTGATGTCCTTATGCTCCGTGACATGCCGTATCCCTAGCCTCCTAAGCCTCCATCCAACTGACTGCTGGATCATGATGGCCGTCTCGCGGCGCCTCCTGGGAACACAACCGTGGGCGAACTCGGGTTCCTGGGTGATCTGCACTGGGTCCAGGCTGGTGGCGATGAAGGCTTTGCCAAAGGGGCACAAAACGTGTATGACCCTCTTCCAATTAGTGGCCACCCCCATCGACAAGCTCCAGACTGCTGGTGGCTGACTACTTCGATATATCTTATGTACAAATATCACCAGGAATCGCCTTAGAGCACGCAGATCAAGGTCTGGAGCCTGATAACCTACACCTCGGAACCTCCTCGACGTACGCCGGTACGGGTGGAACAGCATCCAGAACACTTCTATAGGAAGGGACCAGGGTGGCGACGTTCTTCGTTTGGCAGCCCTGCGCAGGTATTGTCCTATCAGCTTCAATTTTTGTCGAGCCCATTCCAGGCCCTCCTGGGTCCAGGGGGAAGTAAACTGCTGAGCCTCCAATCCGTGATCAGGGTGATAAACGTAGTCATCGATCATCTGGGGCCAGTCGACTATCTCTGCCTGCATCCCTCCCTCCCCTGAAGACAGCTGGAAGCGAGCGTAGAGGTCCGCCGCCGTCGGCATCAGCTCGGTGGCCCGACGGTAGTTCCTCTTCCGAGGTCCCGTTCCTCGTCCCGACAGCAGCCGACACAACCTCGCGACCTCTCCCTGCCGATTCTGAGACCGTGCTGCGAGCAAGTCCGAGGTGAGGTCCCGACGCCAGAGGACAACGTAACGTCTGCGTAGCCTCCTCAGCTCCCTGCTCCTCCTCCTGAGCTCCTCCTTGATGTTCTGCTGCTGCTCCTCGTCCTGCTGCTGCCCCAACTGCTCCCTCATGTCCCTTCTCTGTTGCAGCAATTGTTTGACCTCCTGGGACCGTTCGCGATAACCTGGAGAATACTCTGGAGTAGCAGTAAAAAACCTGGATGCTTCCTGGTTAAGGATGTTGACAAAGTAACCCCATTCTGCATTCGTAGTCTGTTCGTCTCTCTGAAGAGTCTCGATGTCATGTTCAGCAGCAAGAAGCCGTGATTCAACTGCCTGTAAAAATTCCGCTCGCTGGGCCCCAGTCCGAAGTGCATCCCCTAACGCTTCCTTGTTCCACTTGTGCGTGGTGGGGACAAGGCCGAGCCTCTGGTGAGTGGGGATCTGGTTCGGGAGGCAGAGAACATCAGCTAACGAGTACGATATTCTGACATGTACTGGGATATGATCTCGTGGGTCGACAGTGTGGGCTAGTTGTAACCTTCGTGCCATTCTTCGTAGTGGGCCAGCGGCCGTAACATTAGGTAGGCAACATTGCGGTAAGCACACAAAGTCGAGTTGTGAGCTGTTGCGTGCGTTCCCATAGAAGGTTGGTCCAGCTCCTTTGTGGGTGTTGACAGCAACTAGATCAAGGTCCTGTAACATAGCCAGCACAACGTCAGCTGAGTACTTTTGTTTAACAGGCGTAACTGCCGTCCCGATGGCGGGGTGACGTACTGGAAGCCATTCATCACTGCCTGACCGACGTTGTAGTCCAAAGCCTGAGTTAACATCCGCACATAATACTGGAACACATCTGTGGGTGCCCCATATTGGTAACTGCCTGGCCCACTGGATTAGCAAGTCACATGTCTTGTAGTAGGCTGTGATCTGCTTGGAGTAATTGGGGACGGGCGGAAAGTATAAGCAGACGACCGCAACGTCATAGCTTCGCGCTCTTGCACGCAATGCCACTCCACGCCCAGCTAACGAGGGAGGAGCACACCAAGTATGAGTTACTGACCTGCGGGAAATCCTGGGACCTAACAGGATGCCACAACCTGCAGACTTATTTGTAAGTGGTCCCCTCTGCCACCCTGCCTCCAGCATCCACCTATCTCCCGCTCTCCTCCAACCCACCGCCTCCCCATGCCTCTTGCTGCCCGTGCCAGTCAACCCGATGAAATCCATGTTGGGGGCCTGGGCGGCGATATCGGTGAGCCGATCGGAGGTGGAGGCCGACTGGGGGTTATACTGCAAGAAAGAGAGGCTGTTCATACCGTTGATGGCCGTCCAGCCGCTGAGGAACAGTAGAAGAAAACCAAGGTGGGAGAAGAATGAACCATTCTAAGCGTCTTAGGTGTGGTAGGCTTCATTGTTCAATGTGGAAGTGAGGGAAGCGCCTGTGCCGAGACGCTTAGGAGGAGGAGGAGGAGGAGGAGGAGGAGGAGGAGGAGAGCGACAAAGGAGCAGGAGGAGTGGGCGGGTGACGCGGGAAGCAGGGAGGAGGGGGGGGGGCTGAGGAGTAGGGTTCGCATGGCCGCCGATAGCGAGAGTTGCCTTCTCACAGGGCGGCGCCCAGCGGCGCAGCCACCCGGCGAGCCGCCCCTCTGGCCGCGAGCTGCGCGCGGGCCGCCCCCCCCCGCATGCGGCCAAAACCCGGCGACGAAAGGCGGCGGGCAAGGCCCGCCGGCGCGGCCGGGTGCTGACTGCGCAACGACGC
>CAUYUJ010014157.1:377433-379933 GCA_963575745.1 Prorocentrum cordatum
AATTCGCCGGCCCAACGGGCCAAAGGCGTGCTAAGATCTCCGGTAACTGCTAAACAATACTTCTAGTTCGCGCGCGCGGGGCGGCCCCTGGGGGTCCCCCGGCGAAAAGTACCCCGACCGCCGCCCGACCACTGCTACTCAGAGATGGTTTTTTCCTGGGTGTGGCTTCTCAGGCCCCCCAGAGCGCGCCAAGAGTGCCCCAAGAGGCCCCCAAGACTGCCCAAAGGGCCCCCGAGACGCCTAAAGAGCGCTCCAAGACGCCGATGATGACCTCAAGACGGCCCAAGAGGCCTCCAAGTGGCCTCCAAGAGGCCTCACAAGAGGGCCCTGAGAGGCCCAAATCAGACATTTTACGATGGTTTTGAAAGAATTTGGGCCTTGTCCCCTTTTCGGCCATCCGATGCTCCAAAACGGCCCAGGAGGCCCCCAAGAGCACCCCAAGACGGGCCAAGAGGCTTCCACGAGGGCCCCAAGAGGGCCCAAGAGGGCCCCGAGACGACCCAAGAGGCGCCCAAGACGGCCCAAGACGGCCCCAAGACGGCCCCAAGAGGGGCCCAAGAGGGGGACCACGAACCAAAACCTCGAGCCTTCCGCCCCAGGAGGCCCCGAGAGGCCCCAAAGAGGCCCCAAGATGCCGCCAAGAGGCCCCCAAGAGGTCCCAGGAGGCCCCCAGGAGGCCCCCCAGAAGACTTCAAAAATGCCTCCCAGGCGCCCTCGAACGGCTTCTGAAAAGACCCCAAGAGGCCTCCCAGAGAAGCATCTTGACGACGACCCTGTTTGGCCCCAAGAGCAACACAAGATGCCAACGAGAGGCTTCCTCCTCCGCCCCTTCCTCTTCCTCCTCCTCCTCCTACTTATCTTCATCCTCCTCATCTCCTTCTCATCCTCTCCTCCTCCTCCCCTCCCCTTCCCCATCCTCATCTTCTTCCTCCTCGGCGGCGCCACAATGGCCCCGGGCCCACGGCGAAGCAGTAGCGATCATGCAACATGGGCCGGCGGAATGAGCGAAGCGATTGAATAATAGTGGTGGCAGCAGTAGAAGTAGTAGTAGCAGTAGTAGTAGTAGTAGTAGTAGTAGTAGTAGTAGTAGTAGTAGTAGAAGTAGTTGTAGTAGTAGTAGTAGTAGTAGTAGTAGTAGTAGTAGTAGTAGTAGTAGTAGTAGTAGTAGTAGTAGTAGTAGTAGTAGTAGTAGTAGTAGTGTAGTAGTAGTAGTAGTAGTAGTAGTAGTAGTAGTAGTAGTAGTAGTAGTAGTAGTAGTAGTAGTAGTAGTAGTAGTAGTAGTAGTAGTAGTAGTAGTACTAGTAGTAGTAGTAGTAGTAGTAGTAGTAGTAGTAATATTAGTAGTAGCAGTAGTAGTAGTAATAAAAATTAGCCTGGCGAAGGACCCAACCATATGCAGTTGAGCGTACCGCAATTGTGAATATCTTCTTCGGTGGCGCTCCCTATGGGGTCACGAGCCGTATGAGGGGTGTGCCGAAATGCGTGGCAGTGTACACAACACGAACGAAGACGAGAGGTCCGAATATGAAAGCTTGAGCGCGTGCGAGTCGGATCGCGAGCGAGTCTGATTATGAATGAATCTGCGCGCGATTGATTCTATTCGCATGAATGCGTGCATGGATACGCCCAGTGTAAATGTATGTATACGACTGTGAACAGTTTGGGTCTGCGTGACTCTCGGTACTCGTGACTCTGAGCGTCGCCTCTGCAGGGGGCTTCCCTGGGAACCCCGACGGAAGCGCCCGCGCGCCGCGACGCCCATGTCGGCACGCCACACACCTGGTGTGCGGGACGCATGCGGACGGCAGCACTGGGGCCTTCGGTGGAGCTCCCTGTGGGGCCACGGCTTCCACGAAAAACGTTATGTGCATACATATAGGGGTTGCGGAAAGGGTGTGCGGGGACACGCATGCGGCGGCACAATGGGGCCTTCGGGGGAGCTCCCCTATGGGCCACGAAAAGTGTGAGGGGTGGTGCCCGAACTTATGGGTGTTAGTCGGGGACGCATGCGGACGGCACAGCAACTGGGGCCTTCGGTGGAGCTCCCTGTGGGGCCACGGAAAAATGTGTGAGGGTGTGTCGCCGGTGGGGGTGTGTCGGGGGACGCATGCGGACGGCAGCCATGGGGCCTTCGGTGGAGCTCCCTATGGGGCCACGAAACGTGTGAGGGGTGTGCCGAAATGGGTGTGCGGGACGCATGCGGACGGCAGCACTGGAGCCTTCGGTGGAGCTCCCTGTGGGGCCACGAAACGTGTGAGGGGTGTGCCGAAATGGGTGTGCGGGACGCATGCGGACGGCAGCCATGGGGCTTCGGTGGAGCTCCCTATGGGGCCACGAAACGTGTGAGGGGTGTGCCGAAATGGGTGTGCGGGACGCATGCGGACGGCAGCACTGGGGCCTTCGGTGGAGCTCCCTGTGGGGCCACGAAACGTGTGAGGGGTGTGCCGAAATGCGTGTGCGGGACGCATGCGGACGGCAGCCATGGGGCCTTCGGTGGAGC
>CAUYUJ010014157.1:384933-399933 GCA_963575745.1 Prorocentrum cordatum
TTGCGAGCAGTGGAACGCCCTCGGTGATGAGCCTATCTTCGTCCCTAGGCGTTTTTGGTCAGGCCATGGCGGCACGTGCGCCGATGCCAGCCAGGCCCAGGATCGGACTGGGCAGGAGGGGTGCGGCGGTCCGCCGCCGTCGCCCGAGAGGAGGACACGCGCGGACTTGTGCCTGGCGCGCGCCGCCTTGAATTGCACTGGAGCCTCCCGCAGCCCGCGGGTCCTTGCAAGAGCCGCCAGACCACTGACGGCTTGGTGGTGACAGTGATGAAAGTATCACGAAACTGGTTGATAATTTCTGTATAGAACTCGTTTTCGCTATTTTTTGGGGAACTATTGTATCAACTGTCGGGCGGCCATTATATTTCGTTGGTTTCAAATATACAACTCGCCAGAAACGTTCGTTTCCCCATTCGTTTTCTCAGCGTTGCTTTAGCCCGCGCCATTCGAGTTCCAAATTGAATACGAAAGCGCTGCGGCTCGCCCCCCCTAAGCACGGGCAGCGCAAACGCGTCATCTCTTTCCTTGCTCCCGATTGGAATTCCCGAAGGTCGCAATGTGCTGCTTGAGATTTTTTTAACTCCGATAACTTTCCAGCGGGCATTCGTTTTCGTTTTCGTAACCTGTAATTGTCTCGCCTGCGTTCGTTTCCGTTTTCGATTTCGTTTGCTCGCAGTGCCGGGACAGTATCCCCTTCTTGTGCTTGCAGTAGGATGATCTGATAATAAGTCTCACTGCGAAACATCAAAGGGCACGTTCGGCGTCGAGCCTTGCGCTTCCTGAGGCGACCCAAGGTTTTCATGGGCCTCCAGGGCCATCGGTGGGATCAGACACGTCCATGGGGCACAAGCTGTCAGGCCCGTTTCTTATTTGCCGTGCCTACTGTAGTTCTTTCGCGGGTAGCTCACGTACGTTTGCGGGTCCGCGATTCGCCCAGACTTGTTCAAACTAGGGGTCTGAACGACTGTGCTTCGCCAAGGGCTCAACGCCCCCACGAGTTGTCCAGATGACGATGGGAATACGATGATGTACGTCGATTTCTCTGGGGCTGCATGGGATGACCTCGGCATCTATCTGCCTGGCCCCATCCCCGCAGGTCGACTTGTGGAGATCCTTGTCCTTCATCGCCGGTCGGCGGCCCCGCGGGGCTCGAAACTGCCCTCGCGGTGATCGAGTCTGGGAGGACAACACCAAACGCATGATCCGCCAGAGGTCCAGGCCCCCCCTCTGCTGTGCGGACGACGAGCCGCCTCGCCCCGCAGCAGGCCGCGGCCCCCCGGTGGCGCTGCACACGTGGGGCTGGCGCAGGGGGGGCGGCGGACGAAGAAGGCGGGAGAGCTTCTCCCGGAGGTTTCCCAAAGGGGGGGGGTTTGGGGAGGGGTTTTCCAGAGCCCCTCAGGGGCCTCGGAACCTCGTCCACAGAAGGCAGCAGAGCGTGGTGTTTCAGCTCCCTCGAGAACGAATCCGCCACTCGACAAACGCTTGCCTCCGCAATCGATTCTCAGCCGGGGAGCTTCTCAGGCCCTTGCCGCAAGGGCCTGAGAGGCCCTCCGGCTTCCGAGAGGTCCTCCCGCCACTCACGAGCCCGCGGCTTCCTCTCACGAGCCCCCCCCCCGCTTCCTGGAGGGCCACCCCCCTCGCGCTGCCCTGCTGCGCGCGCCGCCAGACCCAGCGGCATCCGACGACGTGCTTCTTAGCATCAGCGGCCCCAGGGCCCCCGCCCCCTTCCAAGGGGCCCTGGGACACGCAGGCCACGGACACACATCCCGTAGTTTCCCACATCCTCTGGCTTCTCGTCTTCCCCCCCGCTTCCTATATGTTTCCATCTGTTCTTGGGAATCGACGATGACTTGTGTCTGTGTGTATTTTTCCCCTTCTGACCCCTCCCCGATGGTAAATTTCTCGTTCCAGATCCGCTTCGCGGGACTCTGAGGCCCGACGGCGGGCCCCAGAGGCCGCCATCGCTGGAGCCCGATGGAATGAAAAGCAACTCTGAAGGGGCCCTGGGACACACAAATAAATACACAAATAACAGGATTCCCCATATTTCCCCATATTTTCTGGGTGTTTGTCTTCCCCCCCACTTCCCATATGTTCCCATATGTTCTGGGGAATCGAAGATTAATTGTGTCTCTCTGTGTTTTTTCCCCTCCTGAATCGATGGAGACCGATGGGATGAAAAGCAACTCTCATCTTCGGAGACCTGGAGGAAGGTCTGCTCTGTAGACCCCAGCAACTCTTACTTGCGCGGAGGGTGGGCGAGGGGGGGGGCGTGGCGAGGCTCGAAAGCAGGGCTGAACCTAAACGGTGTGTCTCGTCCTCGTTCTGTGTTCGCTGTCCCTCGCTTCTGTCTCCAATCCGCCGCTGCTGCAAAACGGAGTCGAAACGGAAACGGCCCCCGAAATCACCAGAAACACCGTTTAGGTCCAGCCCTGATCGAAAGTAAATCTGGGCGTTGCGCAAGCCAGTTCTCGCCTGCACTCCTTTTCGGCGCAGCGCCGCTTGGAAAGGCGGCGGAAGAGGTGCGTGGCGGAGTGGGGTAGGAGGACATGCCATGTAATTATACTTGTCTGTCTAGAATGAAATTGGAGGTGGCCACGGGGTCTGAGCTGGATGGGCCTCGAAAACATGTTTCAAAAGCAGCAACAAAGGCAACTCTAGCAAATCCGCCAAAAATCGGGCCCCAAACTCCTCCCCCGGTGCGTCGGGTGGAAATCTTCCACCCGGATCCGTGTTTGACGGCCCCTGCGAAAGCAGCCACCAGAGACCGACAACAAGCAAAACCAAACTCCGCGAATCCAGAGCCTCGAACACCGCCCTCTCTCTCGTCCTGCTGGTCGGAGCCAATGCTGGGGCACCTCAGACCCCCAGCCGGCTCCAAGAGCGAAACGTCTTCCTTGAGAAGCAAGCGAAGCTACCTCGCTTTTGACCGCCCTCGCTTCCAGACGGGAACCAAACGATACCAGGCTTCGCGTGTGATGGTCTGCAGCGGTTGGGCCGCCTGACGAGGCGCATGGTGCGACATGATTTTGCCTGGAAGCGAAACCGGGGCAGGCAAGACACCCTCCGACTCCTGGTCCAGGGGACCTCAGCGTGGGGTGGGGCCGAAGTGGGGCTGGGCAGCAGATCGCCAATAGCGGCTCCTGGAGGATGGACAGATGCGAGAATCCAGCCGGGCTCGCTCCCTTACCCCCTTACCCCACCTTGAGATACCGCCCCCCCCAAGAACCCCCCGACCTGGGGATATCGCATCAGCTGCTATCCCAGCAGGCGCGGGCCGCCGCCTCTCCTCCGCCGACCTCCGCCCCTGAGCACAGCTCGGGTAATCCCCGTCCCCGCTGGCATGGCCTTGGCCCCGCTGGCCGATGCCCCCCAAGCTGGGGGTTACAGGCTGTTCCCCTCGGGGTTCGAGGTTCCTATCCCCAGCAGGGGGGCTGGGATGCTGGGGCTGATGAGGTGAGTCGTTTTGGAAGCTCATTCTAAGATGTGCCGCATCGGTTTGGTAGCCTCTAATAGCCTTTAGCAGCCTCCAGTGTATTATTAATGGCCGCTGGTGGCCTTTAGTGGTCTTTTAGTAACCTTTAGTGGCGTGTCGCGGCCTGGAGCAACCTTTACTTTCCATTAGCGGTCTTCAGTAACCTCTACAAGTAAAGTGTAAAGAAGTGTATTATTCATGTCCAGATGCGCTTCCAAAAGGACCCGCTTAAGGTTGAGATGCAATGGCCTGGCGGGGATGAGGATAGGCTAGAAGCGATACGGTGAAAGCATCGGATGCGGAACCACTGGACAAGGAATCCAGGGTCTGGAAGCCGGTGGGCATCCTATCGCGGTTTTTGGCCATGGCTATCACCGCCGCCCTCGTCAGAGAAGAAACCCTCCAGGGCCTGAAGCCTGATGCGCGCTGTCCTTAGCGAACGCCCCCACTGGGGAAACCAAAAGGTACCGATACCGCTACTCCCCGGGCCTCTCCCGGGGTGCGCTCTGCCAAGAATTGCAAGGCGAATCCAGCGTTGGCGACGAGTGCCTCTTTCAGGAGGCCCAACAGAAGGGAAAAAGGGGCGATGGGGTAGCGGTATTGGGTACCTTTCCCTCCTCTGAATCCCATCGCGGCTTCTGGCCATGGCTACCACCGCCGCCCTCGCCAGAGCAGAGACCCTCCAGGGCCTTATAGGGGGCAAACAAACCTACCTCGCTTTTGACCACCCTCGCTTCCAAGAGATACCAAGCGATGCCAAACTACGGCCTGTACTGGCTAGGCCGCTTGACGAGGGTGCTCGTGGCATGACTTGGTTTTGCCTGGAATCGAAAGCGGTATTGGGTACCTTTTCCTCCTCTGAATCCTATCGCGGCTTTTTCGGGGATGGACAGACCCCCCTTTAGTAAAACGTGGTTTAGTGAGAATGGCCTGAGGCCCAAACCTGGCGGGCGCAAGCCTGGAAAATGACGGCCACGGCGCCCTCTCGAGAACCGAAAACGGACAATTCACTAGTCGACGTGTCACTGTTGGGGGTTCTGTCCACCCCCGACTTTTGGCCATGGCTACCACCGCCGCCCTCGCCAGATCAGAATCCCTCCAGGGCCTTAGGCCTCATGCGCGCTATCCTTGGCGAGCGCCCCCACCTTGGCGGCGCGCACAAGGGCGTGGGGGGAGGGGGGAGGGCTTCTTAGAAGCAGGCTGCTTCTTAGAAGGCGCCGGCCTTACATCTATAGATAAGGCCCGCGCCTTCTAGAAGCAGGGGTGCTTCTAAGAAGCCCTCCCCCCTCCCCGCACCCCCCTCTGCGCGTACGCTGACCACCGTACCGGGCCCCGGCGCTGCCGGCTTCGCGGCGGCCGCGCCGCGGCACCAGCCCGGCCCCGCGGGGCGGAGGCAGCCCGCCAGGCGGAAGCGGGGCGGCCCAAGCGCCCCGCCGGCGCCGCGCTCGCCGCCCCGCGCGCGGCGGGCGGCGTCGCCCTGCGCTGCGGGAGCCTCTCGGTGGCGGTGGGGCGGGGGAGGCGGGCGGAGAAGGAGCCGGAGAAGGAACAGGCACCCATGCCGCTACGCTCCGCTGCGCCTCTGCGGGCCTCCCATGGGAGGCCCTCGTCGCCGCTGCCAGGTTCGCCTCGGAAGCCTGGTCGGAGCGTAGCCCAGGAGACCCCTGGTCAGGACGTGCCCCGAGTAGCGGTATCGGGACCATGTGGCTCTCCCAAAGAGGACACCGATAGCGCTGCTGCCCAATACTCTCCAGGGGTGCGCTCGGACAAGGCCTTCGAGTCGAATCCTGCCGTCGCAACGAGGGCAGGGTAGCTCCACATATGGCAGCATCGGTGCATTGGTATGTCTTCCTCCTCTGACTTCCAGAAATGATGCTCCTGGGGCGGCCCCGCGCGCACCCGCGGAGGGGGGCCCGAAGCCTGGGCTGGGAGTTCCTGGCCCAGGCCAGCCGGCTGGCCACCGGCGACGGCGGCAGCGGCGACGACGGGCGCTGGCCGTCGCTCGGACGTCCCTTCCCTGTGCTTTTTTCGGTTTCGTGCGTGGTTTCTTCGCCAAATGATCAAGGATGCTCCTCGATGGTCCTCGCCGAAGGAAACATGCACACGTCCGAGCGATGCCGAGGGCGAGGAAGGCGGCGACAGCAGCCAGCCAGCCACCGGCTCGCGCACCGCGCACTGCCGCGCACACGAGGCGCGATGCTCTTCGCGCCCGCGCGGGCGACCCCCCCAGAGCAGCGGCGCGGCAGGACGGCCGACACCGCGGGCGCCTTCCCCGTGGCGGGCGCCGGCGGAGGGCCGCTCGCCGTGGGGCTGCAGCCCGCGGCCGCGTCCTGCACCCTCCTCCTCCTGCTCCTCATCCTGCTCCATCCTCCTCTTCCTCCTGGTTCCTGGCGGCCTGAGGGTCCGTCGAACGCGCCCTCCTCCTCCTCCTCCTCCTCCTCCTCCTCCTCCTCCTCCTCCTCCTCCTCCTCCTCCTCCTCCTCCTCATCGACCAGGCCTGCACCCCCCCGAGGACGGTGGCCCTGCCGTGCCCGTGGTCCGGGCGGGGCGCCGCCGAGGCCGACGTCCCGGCCGACGTGCTCGTCTCGCGGGGCGCGGCGCCGGGCGTGCAGGCAGGCGTCTCCAGCCTGGCCAGCGCGCGCTCGAGGTCGTCGCCCAGGCGCGACAGTGCCATCAGCCGCACATGGCGCGCAGCGTGCGCTCGGAATGGCTGGCCGAGCAGCGGCTGCCTGAGCCAAACGAACTTCGGAGGATGGGGGGAGTTGGAGCACGCCGCTTGGAATACCCCGAACACATGTCATGACCACCATCCCCACTACATGATGCAGACGTGGGCGGTGCGCTTGGAATACCCCGAACACATGTCATGACCACCATCCCCACTACATGATGCAGACGTGGGCGGTGCGAAACGTAAATTTAAAGGAAGGGATCTTGTCATCGAGAGCCACAAGCAACACATATTTGCCAGCGCGGACACCAAACAGGGATGTGTTGGACCGTGGATGAGAAAGGTACGTGGTCCATTCTGTGCGGTGCAGGGCTACGAGGTGCAAACTGCATGGCGACGGTGCAGGCTACATAATGCAAACTGCACGGTGTGAATTAGCCGATGCCGATGCTTGCTACATGCGAGTGCAGGCTGAACACCGTGCAGTCCAGGCTGTGTGGTGCGAGCGGGCGCCCACGAGGCGCCGCCCACGAGGCGGCCGCCCACGAGGCGGCAACCAACGGGCGGCCGCCCACGAGGTGGCCACGGGCGGCCGCCCACGAGGCGGCCGCCCACGAGGCGGCCGCCCACGAGGCGGCCGCCCACGAGGTGGCCACGGGCGGCCGCCCACGAGGCGGCAACCAACGGGGCACCCGGCGGAATCTCCGCACGCCCTCCCAGCGCATCCGGGCGCCCGCGAAGCGCCGCACGGGGGCCACCGACCGGGGAACAGAGCGAAACCTCCACACGCCTCACCAGCGCTCGGGGCGCCCACGAGGCGCCCGCGGGGCGGCAGCCGCGTGGGCCCCAGGCGAAACCTCGGCACGCCCACTCAACGCACCGCGCGGGGCCCGCATGAGGCTGGTATGAGCGGCAACCGGCGGGACACCAGGCGAGACTTCGGTAAATCCACCCAGCATGCTACGGGGCGCCCATGGGGCGCCCGCGGGCGGCACCCCCACCCAGCGCACGAGACGCCCACAGAGCTGGCACGGCCACCACACGGAACCGCGGCACGCCGCCACAACGAACGGGACGCCCACGAGGCGCCCGCGGGTGGCAACCGACGAGACAAAGGGGGAATACCACGGCACACCCACCCAGCGAAGGAGGCACCCACGAGGCGCTGGCGAGCGTCAGCCGACCGGGAACGAAACTTCGGCACACCCACCCAGCGCACGGGGCGCTCAGGAGGCGCCCATGGGCGACAACCGACCAGGCACCAGGCGCCCACCCACCCAGCGCAAGGGGCGCCCGCGGGCGGCAATCGACTGGGCACCAGGCGGAACATCGGAACACCCACCCAGCGAACGGGGCGCCCACGAGACGGGCAAGAACCGACCAGGCACCAGGCGGAACACCGAAAAAAACCACCCAACGCACGGGGCGCCAACGAGACACCCACGGCCCACGGGGGGGCACCCGTGGGGACGCCAGGCGAGCTTGCAGCGCAGCCACGCAACGAACGCACGGGGCGCCCGCGAAGCGCCCACAAAGGGCAACCGACTGGGCACCACACGAAACCTCGGCACACCCACCCGCCCTGACTCCGGATCCGCCCTACTTTGGGGAAATTCGTAAGTGGGGCTTGGAATTTCCGCATTACTTTTCAAGCCCCGCTGATGCCAATTTCCGCCCTACTTTTCTGCTGCTGTTTCTGTGGATTTCCGCCCTCTTTTTGATGCTGGGTGCAGCAATTTCCGCCCTACTTCTTCGGCCCCTTCTAGAAGGATTTCCGACGCAACTTCAAGTTGGAAAAAAGCCATTGTAGGGCGGATCCGGAGTCAGGGACACCCACCCGTGGCACGAGGCCCCGTGACGAGGCCGAGCCTGCACTTTGACGAGGCCTCCCGCTGCAGACATCCCACGAAACTCCTACCCGTCAAAATCCGAGCCGCGGTCGTCACAAAACGATGGCGAACCCGAGTCCTGGCAAACCCGGGTCTTACGCTCCCCCAACCGTGGCACGAGGCCCCCACGAGGCGCCCACGGGAGGCAACCCAACAGGCGCCCGGCGCGAAGCGTCGCAGGACCAACCCCCGCGCGCAGGGGGCGCCCACGGTCTCCCCGCGGGCGGCAACCGACCATAGCAGCGGAGGCCTCGGCGCACCCGCCCAGCGCAAGGGGGACGCCCACGAGACGCCCACAGGCATCAGCTGACCATGCACCACCCTGACTCCGGATCCGCCCTACTTTTTTGGCTTTTTTCCAACTTAAGATTGCGTCGGAAATCCACCTATAAGGAGCCGAAAAAGTAGGGCGGAAACTGCTGCACCCAACATAAAACGGGGCGAAAATCCACAGAAGTAGGGCGGAAACAACAACAGAAAAGTAGAGCGGAAATTGGCATCAGCGGGGCTTGAAAAGTAAGGCGGAAATTCCAAGCCCCACTTACGAATTTCCCCAAAGTAGGGCGGATCCGGAGTCAGGGCAGTTATTTGAAACCGGAAAAAGGATCCACAATTCAAGCAGGCTCGCTTTGGGGGGATTCCCCGTCGTTGCTGAATCCAAGTCGCAAGGCATATACCAAACCTAGAACTCACCAAGAAACCATATATCGGCCCCATCACGTGTTCTTGCAAATCCGTGTTACATGGCTGGTTACGTTCGATGCGCTCGGCAAGACAAACTTGTGTAGAATACATGTTTCCAGCGCGGCCACATGACAGTGGGCCAGCGTACCCTCGATGTGCAATACGCTTTAAGCAAGCTGCGTATGGCACAACATCTACTTACAGCGTCCATGGTGCCATATATGCGGCGCCATAGAAATGGTGCAACGCATGCTGCGCAATCAATGTATGGGATGCAAACATACATGATGTACACGCATATCAGAGCGCAATCTATATTGAACAAACTACGGGTTCGTGGTGCAAACTCTGAGGCGCAGTCGCGTGCAGTCTGTGTGATACAATACACTGGGGTGCACTGCAATCCACCATGAAGAATTTAAAGTCGTCAGCTTCACTGCTCATGCAATCACCTCACCCTCCAAACCGAGACTTGCTCTGCACAACCCATGCGGCCGCGATTGCGGTGACTGCTTGGCGCTGACTGCCTCATCTCTACGGTTGCGCTGGCGCGCGCAAACTCGCACGCAGAGCGCCCAGCTGGTTTGGCACAACCGACGCGGCCGCGATGGCGCTTACCGATGGAACTCCCCAGCGCGTCTCCCAGGCCGCGTTGGCGCGCGGGCACTTCTGTGCGGGTAGGTGACTCGGCGGGCGGGCGCGGTATCACGATGACGTCGCCAACGGCTGCAACGATGATGGTAGTAACGAGGTCGGTGGTGATAACCTCGATGACGACGGCAAAGTCAATGACGGCGCCGATGCTGGTGACGACACCGACCATGATGATGTCTATGTGTCGGTTATGAAAGTGATTGGCCGATGACGGCGGAAACTGCGGCGATTGGCGATGACGATAACGGCGGTGATGAGGTGGCGCTGATGAGGGGTTTGAAGAGGAAGTGCGCGCGCGGAAATGCAAGAAAACTGGGAGACGTTATGTTGAACAACCTTTTATGTTGTTCATATATTGTTGAAGAGCTGTCTTGAAAAGCTTCGAACACCAGTGGTTTGGGACCTTGGGATATCTTTCGACACGCGCGCATGGCGGCGCGCGCGTGGTCGGCGTGGTATGAGTTGGTCGGACTCGCGCACTGGGCGCATGCGAGGTCGACGCGGGTGCACCGCGGAATGATGAGATGAGACTGCACATTCTGGACGAGATCTCTAAAGTAATATGCCGGCGTGTGAGTTCCAGAGAGCCTGAGCTGCAGCCTCTGAGCTTCAGCTCTGCTGGGATCGGGAGCGGCCAAGAGGGGGGTGTCCAAGAGGGGGGGTGCAACTCATGACCGGCGGCATGTGCGCGGCCCAGCGGGGGGGCCAGGAACGTAATGAAATTCGCCGGCCCAACGGGCCAGAGGCGTGCTAAGATCTCCGGTAACTGGTTAACAATTGTATTGTACTAGTTCGCGCGCGCGGGGCGGCCCCTGGGGGTCCCCCGGCGAAAAGTACCCCGCCCGCCGCCTGGCAAGGTCCCGCCCGGTTCAACTCAGAGATGGTTTTCCTTCTGGGTGCGGCCTCTCAGGCCGCCCTGAGCGCGCCAAGAGTGCCCCAAGAGGCCCCCAAGACTGCCCAAGAGGCCCCCGAGACGCCCAAAGAGCGCTCGAAGACGCCGAAGATGACCCCAAGACGGCCCAAAAGGCCCCCAAGACAGCCCAAGAGGCCTCCAAGACGCCCCAAGAGCCTTCCAAGAGGCCTCCGAAGAGAGCCCCAAGAGGCCAAAATCGTTGATTTTCATTTGTTTTTTCGATGTTTTTTGTGTTCTGGCTTTTTCGGCTTCCGGACGCTCCAAGACGGCCCAAGAGGCCCCCAAGACCGCTCCAAGACGGCCCACGAGGCTCCCAAGACGGCCCCGGAACGGCCCAGGAGGGCCCCCAAGACGGCCCAAGTGCCGCCCAAGACGGACCAAGAGGCCCCAAGACGGGCCCAAGAGGGGCTCAAGAGGGGAACCGAGAACTGAAAAATCGAGCCCTCCGCCCCAGAAGGCGCCCAGGAGGCCCCAAAAAGGCCCCAAGAGGCCCCCAAGAGGCCCCCGAGACGCCCCAAGAGGCGCCCAAGAGGCCCAAAAGAGGCCCCAAGAGGCCCCAAAACGGCCCCCAAAACTCGGCTAGCCCACAATGGTGCGACAATATGGGCCGGCGGAATGAGCGAAGCGATTAAATAAGAAGACGCGCCATGAAATCTGGGGAACTACCATGGCCCCCGCCATGATATCCCCCCCCCTAGTCATCACCCCCCTCTTTTCCAGCCTCCCGAGCCCTGCTGGGAGGGGGCTCTGCCGGGGAAAGGGGGGGCGGGGCGGGGCCAGGCAGGACCAGGGAGGCCCCGCCTGTGCTTTCCGCCCTCTGGGCAGGGCGGGGGCGCGTGGAGCCAGATCCTGGCCATCGCTCGGACGTCCATTCCCTGTGTTTTTGTTCGGTTTCGTGCGTGGTTTTTTTTTCGCCAAATGATCAAGGATGCTCCTCGATGGTCCTCGCCGAAGACAAGATGCACACGTCCGGGCGATGCCAAGGATCTGCGCACTTGGCACCTCGGGGGCCCGAAGGCCCACGACGGCCGCCAGACAGTTCCCGGACGGCTCAAGATGCACCACCCAAGATGGCCCAGGATGCCCTGCAGAGAGGGCCCGAAGAGACCCAGACCATTGATCTTCTACACGCATTCGAAGGATTTGGGCGCTTCGTTATTTTCGGCCTTCCGACGGCCCCAGACGCCCCCCAGATCGCCCCGTAGGCCTCCAGGAGGGCCCTACGACCGCCCAAGAGGCTCCTAAGACGGCCCCAGGAGGGCCCCGAGACGGCCCCATATGCCCCCAAGACGGCCAAGATAACCTCCAAGACGGCCCTGAAGCGTAAAGATGGCACGGCGAGGCGCCCAAGGCGGCTTCCGGCGGCGTCCGACGGGCCAGGAACGCCCTCAGACAGCCAACAAGTATTCCAATCAGCCCCCACGAGGCTCAGAGACCCCCTCAAAAGGCCTCCTCCTACGACGGCCCCAAGAGGGACTCAAGACGGCCACGTAAGTATCCAAGCGAACCCAAGCACCATCGTGAGCGACCCGGATCGGCGGCACTGGCCGGGCAGCTAAAAGAACATGGCTTTCAGATGTTTCAGCAAATGCGCGCGGGCATGACATCTGCAAGATCTGTGACCCGGAAACCTGAGCAGTTCTTGGCGCCATTATGACGACATGATTGCGCAACCGTCGTGTCTGATATGATTTTGACATGCGCGCGCGGGCGTGGACTCTGTGCCATGCTCCGAAAGGGGTGTGGCGCAGTCAGAGGCGTGGAACCAGTGTGATGGTCGAGGCTAGGAGAGCGCGAGCTTTGTGCTGCATGCTGTGTTGTGTAGTGTGTGTGGTGCGCTCAACGTGGTGCAACAGTTTTAGTGCAGACCCTTGTGGTTCAATATACAGGGCAGTTCTTCTAATACATGGGATTTCAAAAAAACATCGGATTTGTAATACATGACTAAGTTATGCATGCGTTGATGCATGAACTTTTCGTTGTTGTTGATACCAAATCCCTGCATTTGTAATACATGATCCGCACGCGGAGCATGTATTAAACACGGCACTGCATGGTGTTCAACATCTGGGCTGCAAAGTCAGGCCAGGTGTGGGAGTCGAGGCCAGGTATTGCGAGCTTTGTGCTGCATATGATGTTGTTGTAACGTATGTGGTGCGCTCAACGTGGTGCAACCTTTTTGGTGCAGACCCGTGTGGTTCAGTATATGGTGTTCAACATCTGGGCTGCAAATGAAGGGGCCCCAGGACACACAAATAAATACACACAAAGAAACAAATTCCCCATATGTTCCCATATTTTCTGATTTTTGTCTTCCCCCCACTTCCCATATTTTCCTGGGAGTCGACGATTATGTCTGTGTGTTTCTTTCCCTCCTGAGCAAAGTCAGGAGGCCCGAGGCGCCCGCGGACGCCCCCCGGCCGAAGGCCCGGCAACAGCGCCAGCCACCGCACGAGGCGCGCAGGGGCGCCCACGGGTGGGTGCCCGCCAGGCAACATGGAGGAGGAGGAGGAGGAGGAGAAGGAGGAGGAGGAGGAGGAGGAGGAGGAGGAGGAGGAGGAGGAGGAGAGGGAGGAGGAGGGGGAGGAGATGGAGGAGGAGGAGGAGGAGGGGGAGGAGGAGGAGGAGGAGGAGGAGGAGGAGGAGGTAGACAAGTCTCGTAGGTGGCTCTTGCCGGCAGGCCGCTCATCTGTTCCGACAGTGGCTCTGGGGGCGGTAACTAACCGAGGGATCGCCACGGGGGGGCCATGGCCAACCCAAGAAATTCCGGCGGATCGCCGAAAATGCAGATAATGAACACCAGAACCCAAACCGATAGATCCTCGAATCTCGAACGCGCGCCCAGATATCCGACGTCACGTTTTCGTGACAACATGGTTCCCCAGAGGTCTGGACCTCTTCCTGGGGACCCGCGCTTCATCCTCCAGGGACCCGTCGAAAGGCTTTAGAGGCCTAAACTTATCACAACTATTCCGCCGACAATTTTTCTGTCACGAGGCCAGGACTGGGAGAAAATCGGATCAAAGCGGGAACGTCTGAGATCCAGCGGTCTGGAACGATCTATCCCGGTCCCATAGGGGTCCAGGTCCAATTTTCATGGCGCGGAAATGCCACAGGGAATCCACACGCCTCACGTCGGGAGTCCCCGAACTGTGCGGTGGCAATCCGTGCGGTGACCTGGAGCCCTCCCTGAAGACCTCATTGCGCGGTCCGTCACCGAATGGTTGTGGGACCTCGGAGGCCCTAGTCACCAAAGCCGTCCTCGGAGAACGACCCAAGCCCCAGAACCGTGCGGCCACCCCGAGTCCCGACCTTGCCATCGCTCGGCCGTCCACTCCCCGTGCGTGTTTCGGCACCGTGCGTGCTTTTTTCCTGGCCAAGCGATCCAGGATACTCCTCGATGGCCCTCGCCGACCAAAAAGTGCACGCGTCCGAGAGATGCCAACCCACTGCTTTACCACGCGGCGAGCGACGCCTACGCGCCTCCACCTGTTCCTCCTCCACCTGTTCCTCCTCCTCCACCTGTTCCTCCTCCTCTTCCTCCTCCACCTGTTCCTCCTCCTCCTCCTCCTCCTCCTCCTCCTCCTCCTCCTTCTCCTCCTCCTCCTCCACGCGTTCGAGAGATGCCAAGCCTCTGATTTACCACGCGGCGAGCGACGCCCGCGCGCATCTCCGAGGCAGGGTGGCGCGCGGGTGGCGGGGCCTGCCGCTGGCGCCAGAGGCGAGGCCGCCCGCGCTGCTGGGGGGGAGCGGGTGCAGACGGGCAGGGGGGGGCATTCCTCCTCCTCCTCTTCCTCCACCTTCTCCTCCTCTTCTCCTCCTCTTCCTCCTCCTCCCTCTCCTCCTCCTCTCCTCCTCCTCCTCCTCCTCCTCCTCCTCCTCTTCCTCCTCCTCCTCTTCCTCCTCCCTTTCCTCCTCCCTCCTCCTCCTCCTCCTCCTCCTTCTCCTCCTCCTTCTCCCTCCTCTTCGTCCTCCTCCATCCCTCCTCCTCTCGCCCTCCTCGTCCTCCTCGTCGTCGTCGTCCTCCTCGACCTCGTCGTCGTCGTCGTCGTCCTCGTGCTCCTCCTCGTCTCCTCCTCCTCCTCCTCCTGCTCCTCCTCCTCCTGTTCCTCCTCCTCTTCCTCCTCCTCTTCTTCCTCATCCTCCTCCTCATCCTCCACTTCCTTCTCCTCCTCCTCCTTCTCCTCCTATTCTTCCTCCTCCTCCTCCTCCTCCTCCTCCACTTCTCCTCCTCCTCCTCCTCCCTCTCTCCTCCTCCTCCTCCCTCCTCCTCCTCCTACACTTCCTCTTCCTCCTCCGCCACCTCCTCCTCCATCCACGACCTCCTCCTCCTCCTCCTCCTCCTCCTCCTCATCCTCCGCCTGTTCCTCCTTCTCCTCCTCCTCCACCTCCTCCTCCTCCTCCTCATCCTCCTCCTCCATCCTTCTCCACCACCTCCTCCTCCTCCTCCTCCTCCTTCTCCTCCTTGTCTTCCTCTTCCACCTCCTCATCCTCCTCGCCCCGCTCCTCCACCTCCTCGTCTTCGTTTTCGTTTTCGGTGGTTTCTTATGCTGGCGTTGAGCGGGCCTCATGCGAGTGCATGTGGCTTTCTTGACGGTGCGCAGGCTAGCAGGCGAGCCTAAGTTCGGCTCGGCTCAAAAGGGAACCTGGCGGCGAAACAGGCACTAAACAAACTGCGGCGAAGAGGGTAGCAATGAGCGTAGGCGCCCGACAGGCA
>CAUYUJ010014157.1:404933-433069 GCA_963575745.1 Prorocentrum cordatum
GTCGTCGCCTTCTTGCCTGCGAAAGTGTTCGGCCGCGTCCTCTGAGTCAGGAGCCAGCCTACGTCGTCCTGCACTGCTGACGTCGGGGGTCCAGACGTTGCCAGTCGGAGGTGGTGTTGCCCAGAGCCGACAGTGGTCCGTCTCCTTCATCAGGTTCCTCCTCAGCATGTGGTGAGTCGACTGGCCCAGCGTCCTCGTCCTCCTCGGCTGCTGGCTGACCTGGCTCGTTCAGGTTGTAGCTGCTGGAGTTGTCGGGGTAGAAGAAGTCATCTCCGTCGGGCACCAGCTCACCGGATTCCTCGCCTCGATGTGGGTCCTGCCGTGGTCCTTCATGGTCCCCTCCTGGCCACGGTAGCCCTCTGGGTGGTGACCTTGATCTGGCTGGTCCTGCAGCGTCGTCCCCCGTCTGGTTGAACTGCATGGGGCTGCCGTCGTCCACTTCAGGTTGTTGTCCTGCGCCGCTGGCTTGTCCCTGTTCATTCCTTCTCGGGGACCTGGATCGCGTCGGTTGTTTGCACCCTGGGAAGGCAGTGCACGGCTGCGGTTCTGGCACTGGTGGTGGCGGTGGCAAGACCTCGACGTAAATGATGCGGAGGAGGAGGGGGAGGAGGAGGAGGAGGAGGAGGAGGAGGAGGAGGAGGAGGGGGAGGAGGGGGAGGAGGAGGAGAGGAGGAGGAGGAGGAGGAGGAGGAGGAGGAGGAGCGGTCGCTCCGCCGCACGCCCGCTGCGGCGCACGGCTGCTCGGCCTGCCATGGACCGCGGCAGGTTGCCTGCGCGCCCCTCCTGGCCGGCGGGGAAGCCAGGGGAGCGCGCGCCTCCGCTCAAGGCGGGCCTGTCCCTCTACGGGGGGATTTTGGGCGGAAAGTTAGAGATACTCCCAAACATACCCCCAACATGTTCAAACATAGTCAAAAAATAGTCCCCAGACTATTTTTCACTATTTTTGAACATCCCTCCTGCAGAGGGACAGGCCCGACTTCAGCCTCCGCCCTGCCCCGCACCTGGGGGCGCGCTCCTGGCAGGGGCCCGCGCGCCAGCGGGCGGCCCACTGGGACGGCGAACCTCTACAGGAGGCCGCGGGCAAAGGGGGCCGCGGGGACGCCCACGCGCGCGGAGGCATCTTATCTTGACCAAAACATCTGCAGAGGAAACGCGCCGAGCAGGGAGGGTCTCACTAATACTCGAGGACGGATGACAATCCACTGCTCCCTGGCCAGGCCCATCCTGAACCCAGTACCGGCGTGTACGCCACGCCCTCCTGGCTTGGCAGCGACAGCGCATACACAGCTCCTGGATTCAGGATGGGCCTCGCCATGGAGCAGTGAACATGTATAGATTCCGTCGCCCGAGGCGGCACCGCCATGGGCGTCCAGCGCCGACCCGAAAAATCCGTGCGGAGCTTCGACACTTTGGGTTTATGCAATTTGCCTTTTTTCGAGCCTTCCTCCCCTCCGACGGCAAGACTTAAGTCGGGCACGTCCCTCTACATGAGGAAAACTCAAAAATGATCAAAAGATAATCTGGGGAGGATTTTGTTGTATTATGTCTGACCATGTGGGCGTATTGATTAAACTATGTTTTACTATTCGTCCAAGCTCCGCCTGTAGGGGGACATGCCGCCTAATGCAAGACGCCTCCTCCTCCTTCTCCTCCCCCTCCTCCTTCTCCCCCTCCTCCTCCTCCTCCTCCTCCTCCTCCTCCTCCTCGTCGTCGTCGTCGTCGTCGTCGTCGTCGTCGTCGTCGTCCACCTCGACCTCGTCGTCGTCGTCGTCGTCCTCCTCGTGCACCTCCTCGCCCTCCTCCTCGCCCTCCTCCTCCTCCTCCTCCTCCTCCTCCATCCACGACCTCCTCCTCCTCCCTCTCCTCCTCCTCCTCCTCCTCTCCTCCTCCTCTCCTCCTCCTCCTCCCCCTCCTCCTCCTCCCCCTCCTCCCCCTCCTCCTCCTCCCCCTCCTCCCCCTCCTCCTCCCTCCTCCTCCTCCACGACCCCTCCTCCTCCTCCATCCTCCTCCTCCTCCTCCTCCTCCTCCTCCTCCTCCTCCTCCTCCTCCTCCTCCTCCGCGTACGCACGGGCCCGACGCCGGCCGGCGGCGGAGGCGGCCTCCAGGCCGCGGGGGCGGCGTGCCAGGCCAGCAGCGCCAGCGAGGTGAGCGGAAGGGCGCGCGGGGGCCGCCGCGGCCTCGCCGCGGCCTCGCCGCGGGCCTCGCAGGCGCCCCCGGTGCGCGGGGATGGCCGTCGTCGTCGTCGTCGTCGTCGTCGTCGTCGTCGTCGTCGTCGTCGTCGTCGTCGTCGTCGGCGCACTGAAGACTTCAGGACGGATCGGTTTCGCCAAGCTCGGCGTCATGCGGACCCTCGCTCGGCCCGGGAAAAATCAGCAAGAACGAGACGGGACGAGCACCCCGTCCCCAGGAGGTGGTCTTAGAGCTCGTTGGCGTCGCGCACAAAGGGGTACTTGCCGTCGCTCGGCCGTCCACTTCCCGTGTACTGTTCGGTTTCGTGCGTGTTTTTTAGGCTCGATGGTCCAGGATGGTCCTCGATGGTTTTCGCCAGGGAAAACATGCACACGTCCGGGCGATGCCAAGGGTAGGGTGCGGGGGGATGGCTTCGAAGGAGGCTGCTTCTGAGAAGCCTCCCCCCCTCCCCCTACGCCCCCCCCCCTTCTGCGCGCGCGTGGCTGAACTATGGAGGCCCCGAATCGCTCGGAACGCGGCGGCCGGTCCGCCGCCGCACGGTATAGTGTGGCCCCTTGAAAGCGACGTGCTCGGACCTCGGCCAAGCAGCCACAGGCGAGCCCCTGTCACCCCTGCGGGCCGGGTTGCTGAAGAGCACGCCAGAGCAGGGATGTCCGCAGCCGGGTGGGCCCCGGCGCAAGTAGCCGACACTCCAGCGTCGATTTGGAGCGCAGGGGCAGGGCTCGTATGCGGTCGCAGATCGGGGCCGCCGAAGAACATGGAGAACTGGTCGGGGATGGATGCTCGAGAGGTCCCGGGGCCCATGCTATCGAGCAAGTCGAACCGCCAGGCGTCTTGCGAAACCGCACCCTTACCCGCTGCGCTGCTGGCCGGCGCTCGCCCTCGCCGACGGAGCCCGGCTGAGCTCGGTGATCCTGGAGGCGTGTTGGCTCCAACCCGTTGCGTGCGCGCTGTCCGCAAGAGTCCCTCGAACTTCGGACAGCACCAGAGGAAAGACCAGCTTGCACATGCAACGCCCCTGCACTGGTCCATCCTGGGCCCAGGTCGGGCCTGGCCAGACTCGGTGCATGTGCATATCCCTGATCGCCCGAAACATGAGCCGGCGGCGCACCGAAGGCCACCGAAGGGATCCGGCAGCGGAGGCGATCCAGGCAAAGCCGCATAGGATGCATTCCAGAAGCCCAGATTCCCCCAAAAGGCACATCTCTTCGAAAACCGATTCTTCATTTCGCCGGCTTCGCTGGCGGATCGGCCCACGTTTTACTTTCGCCAGCCTTTTCTGCTGGCCTTCCGACGAGGAGGACAAGGCATCGTCTCGAGCTTTCGAAGCGAGGTTTTTTCTAGAGCGCCCCCGTAGGGGGAGGCTGCCCACGTCTAACTGGCTCTGCTGCGAAATAGAAATGGCAACGCAAATTGACTTACAGCGCTACAACTACCACGCCCAGAGCCACGGCTGCCACTTGAGTCAGAGCCAACAGACTCTTGAATACATCGAGTGTCGCCGATACGTCGATCGAATGTCGCCAGCACGTCGGCTTCCCCCAAACAGTGCTTGCACTTAGGGCTTCTCGCTTCTGCATCAAAGAATTGGCCAATCTGTCGGTCTGGCCGCTATAATGTCGCCGTCGTCGCCCCGTCGCAGCCTCGTCGCCGCCCGTCGTCCGGGCCGGTCTGTCGGTCTGGCGGCTAGAATGTCGTCGTCGCCGCCCCGTCGCCGCCTCGTCGCCGCCCGTCGTCTGGGCCGGTTTGCCGGTCTGGCGGCTATGTTGTCGCCGTCGCACCCCCCGTCGCCGCCTCGTCGCCGCCAGTCGTCTGGGCAGGTCTGCCGTGTCTGGAGGCCATGTTGTCGCCGTCGCCGCCCCATCGCAGCCCCGTCGCCGCCAGTCGTCTGGGCTTGTCTGTCGGTCTGGCGGCCGTCACCGTTGCCGCCCCGTCGCCGCCTCGTCGCCGCCCTCGATGGCACAGCATAGATTGCTCCGCGTTGCTTGCACGACAATTATAGTCGGAGTGCAGTATCCCCAAACAGGGTTTTTAGACCCACTGCGGTTCCCAAGGTCGATCGCGTGCCTATCCAGTGCGGACTGGCATGGCATGTTAGAACCTGATTACATGATGTTTGCACATGAGATGTTTGCACGAAAACTTGTGTGTCGCATGCCTATCAGGAAGCTAACGCTAGAGGGTGTCGTACTCTCTCGCACCTTGTCGACGAGTAAGCTGTCGGGTCGGCACTGTGAGAGGCTCCACCGCCATGCTGTGAACTCGGAAGCAACTGTAAGAGGAAGCGGAGGAGGGCACGGAAGCGAGGGGGCATGTCGTGATGGTTCCCCCGGGGATGATATCGAGAGGTACGCGGCGCACGTCTCAAATAAAAAAACGTGACGTCGGATGTCTCGGGAGGGCGGAAGGCAATGCGCGCATGACGGATACTGAGGCGGCAGAAACGACGACGGCGGGGACGGGGAGGCGGAGGCAGAGGCGCAGCAGTGGGAGGCGGGAGGCGGGAGGAGGGAGGAGGGAAGAGGAACCAGACGGGAAGTGGGAAGAGGGAGGCGGGAGAAGGAATGAGAGAGGTTGTGATTGGAGCCCCTGTGCTACGAAACGTCTCAGGCAGAACGGGCCAGACCATCTCGCGCGCAACATCTTCGAGCCTCGCATTGCGAGGATGGCTCAATCGAAACGGGCCGGACCACCTCGCGAGCGACATCTTGGAGCTCAGTATTGGAAGGATGTCTCAAACGAAACGGGCCGGACAACCTCTCGCACACGTTCTGACAAGTCCACGTCACACTCGCTTCCCGTTAGGTCCTCTCCTGCAACTCCCTTCCTTCTCCCTCCTCCTCCTCCTCCTCCTCCTCCTCCTCCTCCTCCCCCTCCTCCTGCCTGCTCCCTCATGCACATCATCCGCCTCCTCCTTCTCCCTTCCATCTCCTTCTCCTTCTCCTCCTCCTCCTCCTCCTCCTCCCTCCTCCTCCTCCTCGACCTCCTCTTCATCCCGAACGGCATCTCGGAGCCTAGAGTTGCGAGGATGTCTCCAGCGTAACGGGCTGGACCACCTCGCGCGCGGCATCTCGGACCCCAGAGTTGCGACGATGTCTCGGGCGAAACGCGCTGCGAGGAAGTCTCAGGCGAAACGGGCCGGACCACCTCGAGCGCGGCGTCTCAGAGCTCCGAGTTGCGGGGGCCTCCTGGTGCCTCCTGGGGCCTCCTGGGGACCTCCTGGGGCTTCCTCCTGGGCCTCCTGTGGCCTCCTGAACTCCACCTGGGGCTTCCTGAAGCCTCTTGGGGCTCCCAGGGGGGATATCTAGCCTGTGGCCGTTCGAGCCCCTCAAAATGGAGGGGGGGTGGGCACAAAAGCAGGAAAAATCAACGAATCGACACTGGATGTGTATTTAATTGACACGTTCTGATAGGGGGCCTCCTGGGGCCTCCTGGGACCCTCCTGGGAATCTCCTGGGGACCCCTTGTCCTGGGCGTTCTGCGGTCTCCTGGAGCTCTCTGAGGCCTCCTGGGGCTCCCAGGGAGGATGTGTAACATGTGGTCTTCTGGGCCCCCAGGCTGGACCACCTCTTGCGCGGCATCTGGGAGCTCAGGGTTGCGAGAATGCCTTGTGAGAAACAGGTCGGACCACCTTGCGCACGGCATCTCAGAGCTCAGAGTTGCGAGGATGTCTCAGGCGAGACGGGCAGGACCACCTCGCAGAGGGCACCTCAGAGCTTAGAAGTTCGAGGATGTCTCAGGCGAAACGGGCCGGACCACCTCTCGCGCGGCATCTCCGAGGTCAGAGTCTCGAGGATGTCTCAGGCGAAACGGCCCGGACCACCTCGCGAAAAGCATCTCAGAACTCAGAGTTTCGAGGATGTCTCAGGCGAAACGGGCCGGACCACCTCTCGCACGGCACCTCGGGGCTTAGAGTTTCGAGGATGTCTCAGGCGAAACGGGCCGGACCACCTCTCGCGCGGCGTCCCGGAGCGCAACTTTTCGAGGATGTCTCAGGCGAAACGGCCAAACCCCCCAACTCAGAAACGAGAGTTGTGAGGATGTCTCAAACGAAACGGCCCAGACCATCCGATTTTTGTGAGGATGTCTCTGCTCCCCTTTCCCTCGGCCGGAGTTAGCTTCTATCACAAGAGCACCCCGTTCAGCAAGCTGTTTGGGGAAAAACTTCACCGCACAGATTTACTGGTCTCAGACAGAATTTGGATCTCCCCGCCTCCTCCCCGTTTTCGCGCTCCCCCCTGGAATCGTAGAATTCACATGTGATTATGCCCCATCGCTCACGTCAAATATCCGCCACCGCGCCCCTGGCATAAAGCGGAGTGCCCAGAGGCTCGTGCCCCAAGGCTCATGCAGCACTGAGAGGTAGAGGCTGCACTGGTGCTGCAGCAAAAACGGGCAGTGGAACTGGAAGTCTGCAAGGGCCCGCACCAGCCGTTTCCCTGGCCGTCCCGGGGGCGTCCTGGGGTTTCCCGGGCTGCCTCCCGTGAGTTCTGGGGCATTTTCTGCAAGTGCTCTGGACGCCGTTCCCGCCCACAGCGGTCCAAGAGAGCCCCGACTCGCAGAAACATAACTCAAAGACATTATCAATACTTTGAGATGGCCCCAGATATCTCCAAGACGGCCCCAGAGGCCTCCAACAGCACCCTCATGAGGGCCCCAAGAGGCACACATCATATATTTTCTTGAGGTGTTTGAAGGATTTAGGCGTTCTCGCCTTTGCGTCGATCTGACGATCCAAGACGGCCCAAGGGGCCTCCAACACAACCCCTAGACGGCCCAAGGGGCCTCCAAGAGGACCCCAACGTGGCCCAAGAACGCCCCAAGACGGCCCAAGAGGCGCCCAAGACGGCCCAAGAGAGCCCCAAGACGGCCGCAAAAAGAGGCCCAAGAGAGGGAACGCGAACCGAAAGTCCGAGCCTTCCGCCCCTAAGAGGGAGGCCTCCTGGAGGCCAGAAAGGACGCCCAAGGGGCCACAAGGGACCCCCAGGAGGCCCCCCAAAAGGCCACCAGAGCTCCAAAAGAGACGCCCGAACGCCCCCAAGAAGCCTCCAAGAGGCCTCAAGAGGCTCAAAAGAGGCCCCAAGAGGCGCCCAAGGGGCCACAAGAGACCCCCAAGAGGCCCCCCAAACTGCCACCAGAGCCCCCAAAGAGACACCCAAACGCCCCCCAAAAGCTTCCACAAGGCCCCAAGAGGCCCAAAAAAGACCCCAAGAGGCTTCAAGACTGCCTCCAAACGGCCCGCGAGAGGCCGCCCCAAGAGATCCCAGCGAACATTCAACAGGCTTTATGCCCACAGCCCAGGCACGGTGGCGGGCAGGATGGGCCGAAGGCCATGAGATAAAATCGTACCATCCTGGCCAAAGCAATACATCGATATCTATTCCTATATTTTATTACCTGGAACCCCCCCCCCTCGCGGACCCCCCCCCCCAAACCGGATCCTCCTCCATGGGACGGCCGGGACGCCCTTTCGGACGTCTCGGCGGCCCCCTGGACGCCCTTGAAAAAGGTTCGGTGGCCCTTCCGGGCCTCCCAAGGCGCATTGACAGGCCTTGCGAGCAGACTCAAGGCGATTAGAAGGGTCATCGGAGAGGCGCAAGAGAGACCCAAGACAGCACAAGAGCGCTCCAAGAGAAACCTCGATGGTCTGAAGACGGCCCAAGAGGCCCCCAAGACACCCCAAGAGGCCGTTAAGAGAGCCCCGAAGAAGCCAAAATTGTCACATTCCCACAGGAAATACATTTGTTGTGCATATCAGCTTTTTGGGTCTTCGCAGCGTCCAAGACGGCCCAGTGGGCCCCCAATCTCGCCCCAAGACTGCCCGAGAGGCCCCCTAGAGGGTTTGAACGCGGCCCAAGGGGGCCCCAAGACTGCCCCAGAGAGCACCGAGACTGCCCACAAAAAGCCCAAGATGCCTCCAGAAGGCTCCCAAGAGAGACCCACGAAAGCCATGGGATACCTCCAAGGGCGCCAATGGAGGCCCGCAAGAGGGCCCTAGATGGCTTCAGAAGACCTCTGGAGGGCCCCAGCGGCCCAAGAGTGCCCCAGGACGGCACAAAAGAGCACCAAAAACGACCAGACGGCGTTCTCCTACGAAATACACCACGCTGACCCGACGATCTTGGTTCGACGCTTGAGGCTCGAGGTTTCAGCAGCTCCCCGATCGAGAGAGACAGGCAATGGATCTAGGTTCGAAATTCGACGATCGAAGACTTCCTGAGTGCATGGGGCCCTCCAAGCATTCGGGAAGCGATCAAAAATCGATGTGTTCGGAGCTACTGTGACTTCTTCGGCGTGTCATGGGAACGCTCCTTACTTCCTCAAAGGACCTTTTGCGCGCGAGAGAACCAGCATGATTTCCCCACTCCTGCGCACAAGCGTGCCAGGGCATCGTCCGAAAGCGGTGTCAGCAGGCACCTGGGATATCGGAAAAATGGGCGGGTCGCCCGTCCAGGCCTCGAGGTCCTCTCTGCTGAAGAAAGCGATGATTTATTGCTTTGCCAGGGAAGCGTGCGGAACAAGGCGCATGGCGCGAAGCGCCAATGCAGTCTTGTATATATGTATATATATATATATACACATATACATATATACATATATATATATATATATCCCCACCCTTCCCTCGTCACTGACAAATTGTACGATGCGCGCGCACTCGCTTATCGAATATGATCAGTTTTCAATAACCCCCTGCATGGGAACTTCAGAGTTCACACATGCCCACGGCGGGGGCGCGCGGGTGTCGAAATCATTGGAAACCTGGGGTGGCATAGCGGCGTCAATCTCTATATTCCCGAACGCATGCGCAAACAAACAACAATGGTGTGGCAACCTGGTTTCATCAAAATAAAAATCAGCGCGCGCGCGCCCGTGCGAATTCTTACGGAACCAAAAGTTCACCAAGCTGTGAACCACGTGCAGCCAAGCGGCCCCCTCGCACGCGCATGCCGAAATCATTAGAACGCGCCTGCGCGCTTGCTGGGGGGGGGGGACACGATCCCTGTGGAATAACACCATGCGAGCAATTTGCGCCCATCCTCCGAAAGCGAGTATCGAAATCACTTTCTATCACCGACGCGTGGTGGACACCATCATCGTCAGCGGCGTGATCAGCAATGGTGCCGTCATTGGCCTTGCCGTCTTCATCGTTATCCTCGTCACCAACATCGCAACTATGTATCATCATCGCATCTGCCATTGTGGACATCACCACGATACCGCGACCACACGACTCACCGACTCGCATTGATCCGTCGACCTTTGTACCTATACCCTTCTTTCCGTCAATCCTTCTTTATCCGTCGTGCTAGTTATCTCTTTGGTCCCTGTTTTCCTCCGTCCTCCTCCTTCGTCTCTCGTCGGCGTTTCTTCCCGACCCTCGGCCATCTCCGCCCGCGCGCGGCCGCCAGCTGGGACGCGCGCCGAAACTCCTCACTCGTACATCGTTTCTGTGCCCACATCATGGTGTCATTCAATCGGTGTCTTCCATGTTGTGGAATCTCGGGTCATGTCTGTGTTGCCTGCGCTCCGTCACTCTTATCTTGGTTTCCCTGTTCTGGTGTCTGGGATCTTCCGCTGTTCCTTTTCTGGTTCCCTTCCTCCCTCCTCTCTCCCTGGTTGCTCTATTCCGCCCTTCTTTCGCGGTTCTCCTTCTTGCACGTTCTGCCCTTCGCCCCAGCATCTCATCCTTCCTGTTGTGTCGCCCCCCCTCCGCCTCCCACCTTTTCTGGATTTCGTTCCTCCCGTCCGCGCGGCCGACAGCTGGGGCGCGCGTGAAACATCGTCACGCATGATAGGTGTTGCAACATGTCAGCCAGATGCGACCAAGCGGGTTTTTTTTCGCGCGCGTGCGTCGAAATCATTTGCAGGCACTTGCGCGCTTGCTTGGGGGGGCACGCCCCTTGCGAAATACAACCACGCGAGCCGCTGGCGCCTTCCGGCCGCGCGCGTATATCGAAATATCCTCGAGGCCCTGTTGCCATCGACGCGTGAACACCATCATCGTCAACAGCGTGATCAACATCGACGAAATCATTGGCGCTGCCGTCGTCATCGTCAGTCTCGTCTTCACCGTCGCTGCTATCATCATTGCGCCTGCCGTTGCCGACGTCGCCACGATACCGCGCCCGCCCTAATCACCGACTCGCACAGAAAGGCCCGCGCGCAAGCACGGCCAGCGAGATGCGCTGGGAAATGCCCACCGGTCAGCGCCACCGCGGCCGCGTCGGTCGCGCCAGACTAGCCAGCCGTTGTGCGGGCGAGCCTGCGCGCGCTAGCACGGCCGCAGCGACGCGCAGCCACGGCCAAGCAGTCATCACAATCGCTTTCGCATGGGTCTAGCATGCGGACCAAGTTGCGGGCCAGCGGACGGGATGATTGCGCGAGCAGTGGAAGCGACGACCCACTGCGAACAGAAACTGCTGAATCGCACCAAACGAATTGCACCAGATAGTTGGCACAACACAGATTGCACAGCATAGGTTACGCCGCATGGGTTGCACAACATACGTTTTGCCAGATCGAACGCGCAACGTCGTTTGCACCGCATTGGTTTCACCGCAAATATAGCACCGCGTAGTGCACAACCTAGATTGCGCCAAATGAGTTACACCATCACCGTCTAAACTGCACCACGTAGCTTGCGCCACATGGATAGATCCGCATATATGGCACACCCTATGGTAAACCACGTAGAAAACACCGAATATATTCTCATGTCGAAAAAGATTCGGATCACCCCCCCCTCGCCCCCGGGAACTAACGGCCCCCATCTTCGCATTGCAATTTGCATGTGTTCCTGGCCCATCGCCAATCCGAACAATGAGCTCATGCAACCCCAGGCAGGCCGGCGTCGCCCCCCCCCCTCATCATCTGGCAAATTGAGAGAACCCTTTGTTGCAAAATTATCCCGGCAAAGCAACCTAACAGCGATGTGTAGGAGCATATCTGGAAGCATTCCCCTTAAGATTCGGATGAGAATCCACTTGTAGAATTCTGCTGTTCTCGCAGTCGTAGTCGCATTCGCGATGACAGTCGCAGTGGCAACGGCAGTCGCAGTCACAGCCTCAGCCTCAGCCTGCGTCAGCCTCAGCCTCAGCCTGCCTCAGCCTCAGCCTGCCTCAGCCTCAGCCTCAACCTGCTTCAGCCTCAGCCTCAGTCTGCCTTCAGCCTCGGCCTCAGCCTCAGCCTGCCTCAGCCTCCTGCATCAGCCTCAGCCTCAGCCTCAGCCTGCCTCAGCATCAGCCTGCCTCAGCCTCAGCCTCAGCCTGCCTCAGCCTCAGCCTCAGCCTGCTTCAGCCTCAGCCTCAGTCGGCCTCAGCCTCAGCCTGCCTGCCTCAGCCTGCATCAGCCTCAGCCTCAGCCTGCCTCAGCCTCAGCCTCAGCCTCAGCCTGCCTCTGCTTCTTCCTCAGCCTGCCTTCAGCCTCGGCCTCAGCCTCAGCCTGCCTCAGCATTCAGAATGTGGCCCGGGAATGGAATTCTGGGAACTCGAAGAACACGAAGTGGCCTACAGTTGGCTCCGGGCATTCAAAATCATGCCCAGGAATGGAGTTCTGGGAACTCGAAGACCACGAAGTGGCCTACAGTTGGCTCCGGGCATCCAAAATGTGGCCCGGGAATGGAGTTCTGGGAACTCGAAGAGCACGAAGTGGCCTACAGTTGGCTCCGGGCATCCAAAATGTGGCCCGGGAATGGAGTTCTGGGAAGTCGAAGAGCACGAAGTGGCCTACAGTTGGCTCCGGGCATTCCAAATGTGGCCCGGGAATGGAGTTCTGGGAAGTCGAAGAGCACGAAGTGGCCTACGGTTGGCTCCGGGCATTCAGAATGTGGCCCGGGAATGGAGTTCTGGGAGGTCGAAGAGCACGAAGTGTGTGACAGTTTGCGAAAAACGCATTCGGACACGAGTTCGGACACAGCTCCCCGGATGCTGCCCCGACCCCCCTGTGGAGTCATCTGCTGCTCTCTTTTGACCCCACTAGAAACCTATCAGCAAAAGCTGTTAGGTAACAAAAAACTGGACGAAATGCACGCGCGCGTTGTCCCATGCGCATGCCACATGTTCTTCTTCGTTTGTTTTCAAACGGAAAAAAAGCATGCTCCGCGGGGGGGTCAAGCCGAACGCCCCGAACACGCATGCAACACATCTGGTTTCGCAACGAGAATGTTCCACGAACGCTTGCGCCCGCACTCTTGCGATGTCCCAATGAAACCGTGCGACTTTTACATGTCTGTATGTATGTGTATATACATATATATATATATATATATGTTTAAAAGCATAACTATACAACTATTACGTAACATGCTGCCCACGGGGCCTCCCGCGCGCGCGTCGAAATCGCCCGAGCGCCCTCGCGCGCGAGTTGTCGCAAAAAAACCAATGCACAAATAAACCGAAATTCACGCGCGCGCGCCGTCGCGCACGCGCGCCGGAATCCTGCATCACTCTGAGGCTTCGCACGATTTCAATATCGGGCGCTCCGCAAACATTTTCTCTGCGAGAAAATGTTTTGCAGTGCCAGTTATGGAGAGGGGGGGGAAGCGCGCGCGCCATTCTGAGAATTCTCCGAAAACCATGAGCTGCTTCAACAGAACAGTTTCGATTTGCCAGCGTTGGCCTTGCCGTCGGCGTTGTCATTCGTCGCCAACATCGCCGCTACCACCCTCGCGCCCACCGGCGTCGACGACGCCGTGGCGCCGCGCCCGCCCAGACCGCCGACTCGCGCTGATGTGCCCGCTTGGGAAGTGCCCGGCGGTCAGCGCCACCGCGGCCGCGTCGGTCGCGCCAATCTTGCTGGCCGCTGCGCGCGCGAGCATGCGCGGGCCAGCGCGGCCGCGGAGATGCACCAGCCAGCGCCGCGCGCTCCCCCGCGCCTGCGTTGCCGCGAGAATCCCCTGCACTAGACGCGGCGAAGTGCGCGCGCGCGTCGTCGCGGGCGCGCGGCGAAATCCTTCAACAACCTAAGGTTCTGAGGCGATGCCCAAGTCGAATGCCCCGAACACACATGCAAAGCACATGGTATCGCAGCGCCAGTTTTCATACATGCCTGCGCTCGCGGCCACGTGAATTCGTTTAGAAAGCACGTTTTAAAACGCCCTCATAATCTGCTCCGGCGCGGGCCCCATCGGGCGCGCATGTCGAAATCGCTCGAACTCCCATGCGCGCTGGGGGGGGGGGGGGGGGGCGCGATCCGCGCCGAATGAAACCGCGCTGGCCGCTCTCGCGCGCCGGCCGCGCGCGCGCGGCCAACTCCCTCCAGAATCTGCATCGCTGACGCGAGGGCGCCGCCGTCGTCGTCGGCGCTATCAGAACTGGCGCTGTCGCTGGCCGCGCCGTCGGCGTCGTCGTCGTCGCGAACATTGCTTATATCATCGCCGCGTCTACCGTCGTCGACGCCGCCGCGATGCCGCGCCCGCCCAAGTCGAAAACTCTCACTGAGCGCAGCGCCCGCTGGGGCGCGCCCAGCGGTCAGCACCGCCGCGGCCGCGTCGGTCGCGCCAGACCTACCGGCCGCTTCGCGCGGGCGCGCGCGGGCCAGCGCGGCCGCAAATGCGCCGCCCAGCGCCGAGCACCCATCGCAGTCGCCGCCCCTCGGGCCCGCAGACGAAATTGCGGGCGGCCGGGCGGGGCGATGGCACGAGAAGCGGAATTGTCAATTCTCTCCGAACAACACGGCGCCCCGTGTCACATGTCATACTGCACGCGGTTGCGCCCCATCGCCCATCCGAAATCCGAATTTGCTTCGCCCGGGCCAGATCTGCGCCGCCCCCCCTCGTCCTCCGCGACCGCAGCGACAAATGCGACGAAGCTCGCGCGCCCGCGCCGTCGCGCGCGCTGGCCCGAATCCTCCAAAAATCTTCAGTTTCGTAAGGATGTCAAAATCGGGCGCCCCAAACGCACGCGCAAAACATTCGGTTCCCTAGAAAGAACGGCCATGGAAAGCCTGCGCCCGCGCCCGCGCGAAGTTTTAAGACAACCGTCGGTTTCTCAACATTCTCACGACGCGCTGCCAAGCGGGCCTCTCGCGAGCGCATGTCGAAATCGCCCGATCGCCCTTGCGCGCACGCTGCCGCGAGAAATCACTTGCTAGAAACGAGGCGAAGCGCGTGCGAGCGCGTCGTCGCGCGACGACGCGTGGCGTTGTGACATCCACGTTTGAACGAGCCTGCGCTCGCGCGCGTGCGAATTTGGTGGGAACCATACATCTTTCTGCATTTTCACTACGCTCGGCCAAACGGGCCCCTCGCGCTACGAGGGGGGGGGGGGGGGGGGGGCGACCCGCGTTAAACAAAGCCACGTTGGCCACTCTCGCGCGTCGAACGCGCGCGCATGTCGAGCTCCCTCCAAAAGCTTCAGCGCCGACGCGAGGGCGCCGCCGTCGTCGTCGGCGCGATCATCATCGGCGTCGCCACTGGCCGCGCCGTCGCCACTGTCATCATCGCCTCCGACGCCGCTACCATCACGGTCGCATCTGCCGTCGTCGACATTGCCATGATACCGCGCCCGCCCAAGTCGCCGACTCGCGCGGAAGTGCCCGCTGGGAAACGCCCGGCGGCCAGCGCCACCGCAGCCGCGTTAGTCGCGCCGAACTAGCTGGGCGGTGCCCGTGCGAGCGCGCGCGGGCCAGCGCGGCCGCAGCGATGCGCCAGCCAACGCCGAATAAACATCGCAATCGCCGCCGCATGGGCACGCAGACCATGCCGCGGGTGGGCGGGTGGCATAATTGCGCGAGCGGTGGGGCTGACAACTTCAATTCGGCAGGGCGAATTGCGCCGCATAGATTGCACCACGAAGATTTCACCGCATAGATTGAACCACCGCTTGCACAACATGGAGCGCTCCAGATCGATTGCACCACGTGGGCTGCACCACTTATACTTGTAAAAGTGTATATGTATGTATATATGTATATGTAAAAATGTGTACACATAGATGCACATATTTGCACATACACATATGTGTATATATATGTGTATATATATATATATGTTGCGCCACCTAGGATGCACAACGCAGGCTGCACCTAGAAGCACACTGGTGCGGGTCCACGCTTGCTACCACGCACCCTCTGCATTCAGGAATTACTTGATCGCATTCTCCTGGCAAGGACACGGTTCAAATGCCTGCCCATCTTGTGACCTGTCCATGACGCGAGGCGAAAGGCTAGGACAACTGTAGGCAAATGCGCCGCTCCGACGTTGCGGCGACGATGAGAACAGAACGCGGGCGCTTGAAGGGGACCAGCCGAATCTGCGTGACCACCCGGGGCGCAAAGCAAACAGCGCAATGCGCCCCCTCGCCCATGACGGATGAAGACAATGATTTGCGACCACCCGCGCGATATCTACAAATCATCGTCCGCCACCGTGCAGCGAGGTACTGCGCGGAGGGTCCCCAAGCCCCGTTCAGCACATGTTTGGGGTCGCGACCGCAGCAACAGTGGGCGCCATGGGCTGAAAAGGGCGGGCATGCTGCAACGCCCCTTCCGTGGGCAGGGAGGAGAGGGCAACAGCGAACAAGACCGAAGTGGAGAAATTGTTCGCCGCGGAAATCCCAAAATGTGCATCTCACACTCCTGGCACGCATCCCTGAGGAATTCTGTCTGTGAGCATCTGGGTGTGGAGGCGAATCCGCGTAGACGACGGGCGCGGCAACGAGGACGACAAGGACGACTTCCGTGACGTCTTCCTCCTACGGACACATTTCAGGAGAGATGAGGGAAACGCCATTGGAAGAGCGAGGGGGGGTCCATCTTGCCGTTCTCACTGCGGCAATTCAGGCAAGATCGCGTGGCGCTGCCACGCCAGCTTGCTGGCGTGCTACTCGCAGCGCCTGCTTGCATTTTGGGCGGCCATGTGCCACTCCTGCAATACATCGCGGTAGCCATATGTGGGTGAGTCTTAATGTGCATGGATGCGAACGCGGCTGATCTGAATGCGAGCGAATCTGAGTGTGAGTGAGTCCGGGTACCGTTGAACTTGGGTGTGGGTGACCCTGCGTCCAGTGAGTCTGAGTACGGGTGGGTCTGAGTATGAGCGAGTCTGAATGCGAACGAGTATGAATGCGGGTTGGTCGTAGTGCGAGCGAATATGAATGCGAGTGGGCCTGCGTATGAATATGATGAATACGAATCGGGATATGAGCGAGCCTGAATACAAGTCTGGGTACGAGTGGGTAAGTCTGAGTGTGACTGGGTCTAAGTGTGAGTTAGTCTTGACGTGGGACAGTCCGAGCTCGACTGAGTCTGAATATGAGTGAGTCTGCAGATGCATGAATCGGATTACGAGTACGTCTGAATATGGGCGAATGATGAGTGGGCCTGAATGAGAATAGGTGCTGATGAGTAAATCCGAATGTGGATGAGTCCGTCTGAATGTAAAGAGGAGGAGGAGGTGGAGGAGGAGGAGGAAGAAGTGAGTGAGTGAGTGAGGAACACACGCATCCAAAGAGAAACCTGGGCCAACCACGCGTCAAAGAGGCCAACCGCTTGAGACATCTCCACAATCCGGACGCGACTGACTGCTGGAGTGTCCCCCCCCCTGGGTGCCAAAGTGTTACGCCTGCTACAGCGCGGTGAGCAGTGGACCCCCACCCAAAGAGGAACGCCTGGGGGGGGGCAGAAACAAGCAAACCGCCTGAGACGTCCACAAATTGGGCGCACATTCGGGAATGTCTCCACAACCGGGCTGTTCCCCCTTGGGGTGCGCAAGTGCCACGCCTGCTATATCACGGGTAGCAGTGGACTACCCCCCCCCCCAAAAAAAAAAAACGCCTGGGTGGCAGAAACAAACAGAAACAAGCAAGCTTCCTGAGACATCCATACAACCTGGGCGCGAGCGGGCCTTTGAAATACATCACGGCGGCTCCCCCGTGGGGGGCCCAAGTGCCACGCCTGCTATATCACGGTGAGCAGTGTGACCCCAACAGAGAGAAAAGTCCGAGGCGTCCAAACCAACAGACCGCCTGGTCTGGTCGCGAACGGGAGTGGGATACCCCCTGGCGGCTCCTTCTTGGGGTGGCCAAGCGAAACGCCTGCTATATCGCGGTGATCGTTGGTCCACCAACAACAAAGTCTGAGGCACCGAGACCAGCAATCCGCCTGAGATATCCTCGCAGTCCAGCCGCGAACGGGGGAGTGGTATACCACCTGGCGGTTCCCCCTTAGGGTGCCCCCAAGCTACGCCTGCTATATCGCGGAGAGCATGGGACCACCAGCGGGGAAAGAAGTCTGACGCGCCGAAGCCAGCAGACCGCCTGAGACATCCCCACAGTCTGGCCGCGGACGGGAGAGTGAGAACCCCCCCGGCGGCTCCCCCTTGGGGTGCCCAAGTGCTAAGCTTCCTATATCGTGGTGTGCAGTGGACCACCAACCGGGAGAAGTCTGAGGCGCCGAAACAGCAAACCGCCTGAGACACCCTCATAAGATGGCCGCGAACGGGGGAGTGAGACACCCCCTGGCAGCTCCCCTGGGGTGGCCCAAGTGCTACGCCTGCTGTATCCAGTGAGCATTGGGACCAACAACAGAAGAACATCTGAGGCACCGAAATCAACAAACTGCCTGAATAGGTACGAGAATGACTGAATCCGAATGTGAATGAATCCCAATGCAATTGGGTATGTGTGTGAATGGGTCTCTGTGTGAATGCGTGGTAGTGTGAGTGAGCCGGAATATAAATGGGTCTGAGTGTGAGTGAGTCTGAGTCTGAGTGAGTAGGAGTGGAAGTGAGTCTGTGCACGAGTAGGTGCGAGTATGAGTAAGTCTGAGTGCGAGTGGATCTGAATGCAAGCGAGCTTTCGTATGGGTAGGTATGGGAATGAGTGAGACTTAGTGTGAGTGAGTCTGAGTATGATTGCACTGCGTGCTATGATAACATGAAGGGGAGGAGAGGAGAGAAGTCGATGAGAGGTGGTGTGAAGGAGGAGGAGGAGGAGAGAAACTGTTGGAGGTGAGTGACTGAATATGATTACGAATTCGTCGTAGGATATGATAATCAGATGCGGGTAAGTGAAAGGCGAAGGCGCCCCAACAATACCAATAACCTCATTGTACGATATCGGGGATTACCCGAGGCGTAACGGGTCCCTTCTCCACGCGAGGTGACCGTTTATGTGAGCGCTCCATACAAAAGCGAACACGTCGCGAGGACAATATACATCGATCTACTCCGCCTCCCAGCAGCCCACGAAAAAAGGAGACAGTTGCAAAATTTGCAACGTCCCAGGGTCCCGCGATGTCACGCCTGTCTATTGTCTCCCCTGGACCTCACAGAAGCCCTTGCACATTGCGACACTTGCTCAATCCGCAGCCTCCCAAGCAGCCGTGAGGTCTCGCCTGACTACCGCTTCAGCTGGATCTCACGAGTCCAAGAAAAAAAAACAATTGCGCAATGGGCAGCCTCCCAAGGGGGCCGCGAGGCTCCGCCCGACGACCAATCTCCGCCGGACCTCCCGGGAGTCCACGAAGGTGGCGGCTGCTGCGCAGGAGTGCTGGGAGTAAAGCAGGATGCAGGGATAGGAGCCGAAGAGGAGGAGGAAGGGGCGGGAGAACGGAGACCACAGCGCTCTGTTCTCAGCGAAGACACAAAATAAAAACGGTTGAACACAACGGGAACGAGATGTACCGTGTGAGGCCATAGCGGAATCAGACAAGAGGGAGGATGAGGATAATGGTAGGAAATGACAGGAGGGAGTGGAATGAAGGAAGAAAGGAGAAGAGCAGGAGAGGAGGAGAGGAGAGAAGGAGAGGAGATGATGAGAGAAGAGGATGGATGGGACGAGCGCGGCAACGATTATCAATTTACCACCGTCGTCGTGCAGCGCAACTCCCTGAAGTCCCATCGGGACCCTCCAGGCTAATCCAGAGCCCCCTCGGTCTGCAGCAAGTCGGGAAAAACAGGACCATCTCAAAACACCTACTCCTCATCTCTCCTATTGCTCCTCATCTTCCTCCTCCTCCTGATTACTCCTCCTCCTCCTTCTTTCCTTGTCCGCCTTCTCTTCCTCCTCCTGCCTGTGTTCCGGCAGATCGGCGCCTGTTTCCGAAATCGGCCAGACAACGTGAAGGGGCTGCGACGGGGGCTGCGAAGACCTCATGTGGCCTTCGGAGCCCCCGTCTGCAGAGGGCCACAAGCCTGGGCTTGTTTTGATTTTGGGCTGGCGGCCCAGAAGCCTCTGAAGGCCGTAGAAAGCCAAAAGCCGCTCAGAACCTCGGTCCGCGAACCTCGGCCTTCGGTCGCCAAGGGTCCCACGCCCCCGACGCCATGATGCTTTCGTGACGTCGGCCCCCAGAGGTCTCGACCCATTTCCCGAGACCAGCTCCTCGTCCCGAATCGTTGTTTGATCGTCCCGGAGCCCCGCGAGGGCCCCCAGAGGCCGAAAAAGGCAGGAGACGCTCTGCTCTTCTTCACGTTTCCTCCGAACGCCGCAGAAGACTGCCCGCTGCGGTGTGCGCCACGACGCGACGGGGACCTTCTTCGAGACGCTGGAGGTCTGCGACGAGAAGGAGGAGGAGGAGGAGGAGGAGGAGGAGGAGGAGGAGGAAGGAGGAGGAGGAGGAGGAGGAGGAGGAGGAGGAGGAGGAGGAGGTGCGCGCCGCCGCGGAGAGGCGGCCGCGCGGGGGGGGGCGCCTCTCTGGAGGCCATGGCCCGCGCCCCGCGCCGCACGCGGCCGCGGCCCGCGTGCGCGGCGGCGGCGCGCCGGGAGCCGGGCGGGGGCTCCGCGCCGCCCCGCGACTGGCTCTCTCAGACTCCACGGGCGGGCGCGGAGGGAAGAGAACTGTGCAGATACAGTCATCGGCCTGACCTGAGGAACGAGAAAGGAGGAGCGGAGCCCCCTGTTCCAAGGGGTGACGCACGAGGAGCGATGAACAATGAATCACGCACAGGGAACGATGAATAACGCATGCAAGCCCCAGGAACGACCGAGGCCCGTTTGAAAAGGAAGTGTTCCTTACCCAAGCCGCTCACTGTACACCGATTCTGGCCAGGCCCATCCCGAGCCCAGGATCGATACATACGCCCTCATACCCTGGCCAGGAAGGCACATGCACCAATCCTGGGTCGAGGATGGGCCTTGCCAGGATCGGTGCACGTGCACAGGTCTCTTCGCCCGACGGGCACGGGCGCGCGCGCGCGCGAGCGGGCGGAGAGGGCAGATGCAAGCGGCACTCGGCGGCGAGCCTGCAGCCTGGGGGGGTGGGAAGGTGGCCTTCGCAGCAGAAGGCTCGGAAGTCCCCCCGGCCTTCTGAGAGGTTTTCTGAGCCTTCCCCGAAGGCACGGAAACCTTCTCAGACGGCGCGAGTGCTTCTGAAAGGTCCGGCCGCCTTCTGAGAAGGCCTTCCCCTTCTCATTGTCCCCCCTCGCTCGCCGCCGAAGCATCGAGTTGGCTAGTCGCCACGCGGGCGACGAAAAGGCCGGTCGTACGCGAGAGGGGACATGGCACAGCGACCTTACGCCGCGGCTTGCGCGGGCGGCCAGCGTGGCACGCCGCGTTGGAAACGAGGGCGCTCACGCGCAACCTTACGCGGGAAGCCTACGCGACGGCTCCGTTTTCTGCGTCTCTCAGGTCGCCTTGTCTCTTTTTCACGGGGGTGTCGGGTGTAGAGGCCGGAGCTATGCTCGAGCATCTGCCCGAGCGTGGTCGGAGCCGGCGCCCGAATTCTCCCGAACGCGCATACGTGCGACCGAATATGTTGTTTCAGAACCCATGCGTTTGGTCACAACGCCGGTCGCACTCAGTGTTCGGTCACAATTTCGGACACGCTTCCGAGCAAAATGATTTGTTGATCACGTACCTGTTCGTCTGGTATGGCCAGGGCGCCATGGAGATCGGATCGAATCGGAACAGCGTAGGATCGGGCCGGTTCGGCACAGAGTCGACATCGAGTCTGGATCGGCTGGGCGCCCAGATGCACACCAGCGCCGTGCAAGCCTCGGGCCGCATCAGATCGCCACAACATCAGGGCCGAATCCGATCGGGCCCGCCGAAATCGGCATCGAATCGATCGGATCGCGAGGGGTCATGGGCATCGGTGCGCTCGGCCACTCGCAGGTGAGTGGCAATGGGGCAGAGGGAACGGCTCCCCACCCGCAGCGTTGACGTTCTTGGATCCTCGTCTCGAAGAGACAGCGCCCCGCGCTCTCCCTCCTCATGCTGCCCCTCCTCCCTCCTCCCACCCCATCTCTGCCCTTACCCTCCGCGTGCCGCTGTTTCGGCACACCCGCTCCCCCATATAGGGAGCTCCACCGAAGGCCCCAGCGGCAGCACCCGCATGCGGGTCCGCCCCGATTTCGCTGCACCCCATCACACTTTCCGTGGCCCCAGAAGGAGCTTCACCGAAGGCCCCAGTGGCAGCGCCCGCTTGCTTGCGGTTCCACCCTCCATTTGGGCGCCCGAATTATCCGGGGTAACTCGGGTCCGGGGTAACTCGGGTTCGGAATCCCGACAAAACCAACCCGAGTTAGCCCGGACCTGAGTTACCCCTGATGATTCGGGGCTCTGGACGCCCGAATTATCCGGGGTAACTCGGGCCCGGGGTAAGTCGGGTTCGGAATCCCGAAAAACGAACCCGAGTTAGCCCTGACCCGAGTTACCCCTGATGATTCGGGGCTCTGACCGCTTGCTTGCGGTTCCGCCCTCCATTCCGGTGAACCCCTTCCACGTTTCGTGGCCCCGCGGGGAGCTCCACCGACGGCCCCAGCGGCGACGCCCGCGTGCCGCTCCGCGGCCCGGCCCGGCACGCCACTCACACGTGTTCGCGGCCCCCATAGGGAGCTCCACCAAAGGCCCCAAGTGGCCCCTGTTGCTGGCCCCCTCCTGTACAGTCGGGGCCTTGACCTCAGGAATCCGAAATAAGGAACGAGGCCCCTTTTTTCCATAAGTTAACCTTCGATTTCCTATCGAAAACATGAGGAAAACCTGAGGCAAGCTGTGAAACACGTAAGGAACGCGGAGCCCCTCCCCAACGAAAAGGGTTCCTTCTTCAGGGCACCGACTGTATTTCATCTCCCTCGCGATGCTCGAAGGCCCCAGTGGCAGAGCCCGCCTGGCGGCCCCGCCACATTTCGGCACACCCTTCACGCGCTGCGTGGCTCCACAGGGAGATCCACCGGAGGCGATACCCACAACGACGGTACCCACAACTGCATCTGGTTGGGCCCCTTCGCCAGGCTATTTTGTGGCGATCGGCCCCGAGGGATCTCGAGCCCTTCCCAGGGGCCAGGGAACGGCCTCCATGAGAGGCCAAATGAGGTCCTGTCGCGGGTTTTAACATCGCCGAGGTCTGGGAGCAGGGGGGCGCGCGGGGGGGGGGGGGTGCAGTCCCAGCGCGAGGGCCAGTGCTGTGGGGACCCCGCCGACACCAGAGGTCACTCCTGCGAGGCGTTCCCTCTGACGCGCAGCCGATGCCCGGAGGCAGGCGGAGGGGCTGCGCCAGGAACGCCACCGGCCACGGCGAGCCTCGGCCACGGCTATCGGCTACAAGCCCTGAATCGAAGGAACGCCCCGACAACCAGAGCCCCCTCCCGAGTCCAAGGTGGTCCTTGTGGTTCAGTGCCCCGACTGCACAGCCCGTAGAGGGCACCTGCGCACCACCACCACGCCTGGCCAGGGCCATCCTTAGAGGGTCGGGACTATCCTGAGTGAAGGGGCCCTGGGACACACAAATAAATACACACAAAAGCACAGGATCCCCTAGAATACCGAATGTTTTCCATGTTTTTGTCTTCCCCCACACTCCCCATATCTTCCCATGGTTTCCTGGGAATCGACGATTCGCTGTTTTTTTGTTTGTTGTGTGTGTGTGTGTGTGTGCGTGCGTGCGTGCGTGCGTGCGTGCGTGCGTGCGTGCGTGCGTGCGTGCGTGCGTCGTGCGTGCGTGCGTGCGTGCGTGCGTGCGTGCGTGCGTGCGTGCGCGTGCGTGCGTGCGTGCGTGCGTGCGTGCGTGCGTGCGTGCGTGCGTGCGTGCGTGCGTGCGTGCGTGCGTGCGTGCGTGCGTGCGTGCGTGCGTGCGTGTGTGTGTGTGTGTGTATGTGTGTGTGTGTGTGTGTGTGTGTGTGTGTGTGTGTGTGTGCGTGCGTGCGTGCGTGCGTGCGTGCGTGCGTGCGTGCGTGCGTGCGTGCGTGTGTGTGTGTCTCCCTCCTGACTGAGAGAGCCTAGGCCTGGGACGGGGCGATGCTGCAGAGACTCACCGGCCTCGGCCAGGAGGGCCTGCGCGCACCGCCCTGGCCCAGTGTGTCCCTGGCCGGGCGCTCTGCTGGATCTCGTGATGGAGCTCCCCCCGCCCCCACTGCGAAGGCCTCGGCCCTGCTGTGATCCTAGGGGAACAAGAAGTGGCATAAACATAAAAACTCGGAGGTCCGCGCAGATTTTTCGGATCGGCGCTGGGGCCCCCTGGCGGCGCCTCCGGCGCCGCCCGCGCCGATCCGAGAAATCCGCGCGGACCTCCGGGTTTTTATGTTTATGTCACTTTTTGTTCCCCTGGATCCGCCACCGTGTCCCTGGGCACGGGGTGGCCGTGCCCAAGAGACCACCGAGAGGCATCTCGCGACATCCCAGCGAACATCCTGGAGGCCTACGACCCACAACCAAGGCACGGTGGCGGGATAGGCCGAAGGCCATTAGGTCCGCCGCCCCATGTTGGCTTGCCACAGGGGTGCCTGGCGTGCTGGATCCTTTCGGCTTTGGTTTTAATTCATTTTCCAAAAGAACTCTCCTCTGGGGCTCCGGCCCAGACCCGGTTGCCAAGGTTTTTCCTGCTCCAGACGGCTCCGAGATGGCCCAAGCTGGCCTCCAAGACCGCTACGATGGCCCTCAAGTTCGCTCAAGATCGTCATAGATGCCATCCAAGACTGCCAAAGCGAGTCCAAGCAAGATGCCTCCAAGTTCAGCCAGGAAGCCTCCAAGACGGTCGAAGACGGCCCCAGAAGGCGAGAGGCCTCCAAGACGGCCCAAGAGGTGTCCAAGAGGTTCTTCAGGAGGGCCCGAAGAAGCTAAAATCGTTGAAAATCCTTAGGTTTTTGGAGGATTGTCGTGTTTGCTCCTTTTCGACATACCGACGGCCCGAGACGGCCCAAGAGCTCCCAAAGATCGCCCCAAGATCGCCCAACGCCTCCAGGATGGCCCCAGAACAGCCCAAGATGCTCCCAAGACGGCCCCAAGAGGGCCCAAAGACGGCCCAAGAGGCCTCCAAGACGCCCAAGATGGCCTCAAAAACGGCCCTGGAGCACCCCAAGAGGGCCCCAAATCGGCCCATAGAGGCCCCCAAGACGGCTTCCGACCGCGTCAGACGGGCCTGGAGCCCACCAAGACGGCAAAAGAGGCTCCCGAGAAGAAGCCCCCAAAGGCCCCAAGAGGCCCAAGGAGGCCCCCAAGATACCTCCAAGAGGCTCCCAGGAAGCTCCCAGGAGGCCCCAAGAGTGTCCCCAGAGGCTCCCAAGATGCCCCTCCACTTCTTCCTCCTCCTCCTCCTCCTCCTCCTCCTTCTCCGCCTCCTCCTCCTGATCTTCCCCGCCATCCTCCCTCAAGCGTTCCCCGAAGAGGTTCCACAACGGGTGGGGGAACACATGGTCCGATAGCTTAGCAGAGCTCTTGCCACAACGCTCGGCCACATGGGCGATTCTAGAAGGCAGGGAACGGCGGTGATTCGCCGCAGACGCCTTCGATAGTACAGATATCTCTCCACCAGATTCGCGGCATCCACCCGCATCCATTCCCAGCTCGATGGGGATACTCTCCGCTCGTTACAACTAAGATCGGTGAAACTGAGTCTCGGCCAAACTGGATCGGGAAATTAGGCGTCCGACGTCCGCAATTCCGAACACCAGACCGGCCCGCCTACACTCTCATGTCCTCCAGGGCACGGGGACAGGTCGTGGCGATGCTGCACGGCGGTGCACGGGTGGGGTCCCAGGGCCCAGGCCCCATCTTTCGGTCGGGCGTGCCCAGGCCCCCTCCAAGGGAGATCCGACGGCGTGCTGCTCTGGCCACGTGGTGGGCCCCTTCCCGGACACCCGAGGCGCCGGCCGCCACCCGGGCCCAGACCCCCATCGGGCAACGGGAGGATCATGACGGAAGTCTTTCGCTGCTTTGGCCCCCTCGGGGCTCTTGCCGGGCCTCGGGACCGTCAGGAAACGACTGGGGATGAAGATCCGGTCCCTGGGCAGAGGTTCAGACCCCTCGGGGGGTCGACGCAGTGAAAAAAGCATGACGTCGGGGGTCTGGGGGGCCAGCGTTCAATCCCGAACCAGGATCTCAAGGCCTGGCCATACATTGGAGGTGGTGCACTGGTGGCGTCCGCGGATGCGGCGCTCCTGGCCACGCCGCTGTGCGGTACCTCGCCTCGGGCCGCGGGCGATACCTGCGAGTGGCCCCGTGCCCCGACAGCGGGGCGAGGCCTTTCGGCCGCGGCGCCAACGACCGCTGTCCGGCGTGGGGGGGCCGAGATCGGGATGCGAACGGGCAAATTGACACCTCAGAGAGGCTCTCGAGGACAGGGGCGTCCAGACACACGCCGCGACTTCCCCACGAGGCCAGGACAGATAGGGCCAATCAACACATCACCAGAAAGGCGGGTCGAATCGGAACGCGCGTGGGGTCCGGCCGCACTGGCATGGAGCCAGGAACCGATATCGAATCGATATCGGATCGGAGCGAGAGGGACCCTATGGAGAGCGGCGCGTCCTTGAAGTTGACTGCGAAGCCCACCTTGGCCACCTGCCAGAGGGAGGGAGCGCGCTGCGCTCGTTTCGTCCGCCTGACGACGCTCGGGGCCAACGTCGAGGTGTCAGCTGCACCCAGGATGCGAGGCGACGCGGGGATAAGTATAGTTACGCAGCACCCCGCAATTGCGGATAAGAGTGAGGGGGCGGGCGCGGGCGACCCGGGCGTCGTCGAGCCGGCGGACCTCGTGGCCCCCACCTTCCCTGTCGATGGCGCTCTCCTCCTCCTCCTCCTCCTCCTCGTCCTCGTCCTCGTCCTCGTCGTCATCGTCATCGTCATCTTCCTCCTCCACCTCGTCCTCCTCCTCTTCTTCCTCGTCCTCCCTCTCCCCCCGTCGTCCTTCCATCATCGTCCTACCATTGTCGTCCTCCACCTCATCGGCCTCCATCATCGTCCTCCCATTGTCGTCCATCATCATCGTCCTCGCCCTCCTCGCCCTCCTCCCCCTCCTCCCCCTCCTCGTCCTCCTGCTCCTCCTCCTCCTCTTTCTCCACATTCTCCATACATCCTCCCTTCTTCTGCGTCCTCCTCGTCCCCTGTTTACTCCTCCTGCCTCCCCCTCCTTTCCCAAGATAACGGCAACGCATTTGTTCCCCCACTTTATGCTCCCCGACTTCTCTGATCAAGGCAACTCGCCAGGGCAAAGTTGCTGGACGTGCTGGTGTGGATGCGCGGGGCTTGAAGAGGTCGATGCGGGCTCAGACGGCATGCAACAATCCGCCGCCGCGCTTGTGCGGCATTGGTTTGGTCAGTGAACGTGGTTGGGGTCGCGGTGGGTCGCGGGCTCTCCACCTCCACCTGGAAGGAATGCAAAAACAGCCCGCCGCAAGCGCCAAAAAAATTGGTTTGTACACTGAACGTGGTTTGGGTCGCGGGTGGGCCGCGGGTTCTCCACCAGGAGCGAATGCAAAAGATGCCCGCCGCAAGCGCCGAAATTACGCTACCGAGGAACCCCACATACTTATATGATGGCTGGAGAGATGAGAGCTGAAGTGAAGCATGTGAGAATGATGTTGGTGGCCGTTGCCCCGCCGATACCGCTGTGCCCTGGACGACAGTCACGGATAGCGGCCGCGGTGAGAGACCACCCCCTGCGCACCCCCTTTACGGTGTCGAGAATATGCCATGCCTGCTGTGCCATGGACGACCGTCACGGATAGCGGCCGCGGTGAGAGAAAACCCCTTGCGCACCCCCATGGTGTCGAGAATATGCCATGCCTGCTGTGCCCTGGACGACCGTCACGGATAGCGGCCGCGGTAAGAGACCACCCCTTGCGCACCCCCTACGCTGTCGAGAATATGCCATGCCTGCTGTGCCCTGGACGACCGTCACGGATAGCGGCCGCGGTGAGAGACCACCCCCTGCGCACCCCCTATGGTGTCGAGAATATGCCATGCCTGCTGTGCCCTGGACGACCGTCACGGATAGCGGTCCGCGGTGAGAGACCACCCCCTGCGCACCCCCATGGTGTCGAGAATGTGCAATGCCTGCTGTGCCTGGGCGGCCGTCACGGATAGCGGCCGCGGTGAGAGACCACCCCCTGCTCACCCCCTATGGTGTCGAGAATATGCCATGCCTGCTGTGCCCTGGACGACCGTCACGGATAGCGGCCGCGGTAAGAGACCACCCCTTGCGCACCCCCTACGCTGTCGAGAATATGCCATGCGTGCTGTGCCCTGGACGACCGTCACGGATAGCGGCCGCGGTAAGAAGACCACCCCCTGCGCACCCCCTTATGGTGTCGAGAATATGCAATGCCTGCTGTGCCCTGGACGACCGTCACGGATAGCGGCCGCGGTGAGAGACCACCCCCTGCGCACCCCCTATGGTGTCGAGAATATGCCATGCCTGCTGTGCCCTGGACGACCGTCACGGATAGCGGCGGCGGTGAGAGACCACCCCTTGCGCACCCCCTACGCTGTCGAGAATATGCCATGCCTGCTGTGCCCTGGACGACCGTCACGGATAGCGGCCGCGGCGAGAGACAACCCCTTGCGCACCCCCTATGGTGTCGAGAATATGCCATGCCTGCTGTGCCTGGGCGACCGTCACGGATAGCAGCCGCGGTGAGAGACCACCCCCTGCGCACCCCCTATGGCGTCGAGAATATGTCATGCCTGTTGTGCCCTGGACGGCCGTCACGGATAGCGCCGCGGGAAACCACCCCCTGCGCACCCCCTATGGTGTCGAAAATATCCATGCCTGCTGTGCCCCCTGGACCTACC
>CAUYUJ010014158.1:0-12500 GCA_963575745.1 Prorocentrum cordatum
GGCCCAACCCAGGCCGTGAGCCACCTTCGAAGGTGGAGCCGGGGCAACTGCTGCCCCCTTTCCTCCTCGTCCTCGTTCTTGACACCCTTCCCCGGCACCCGCCATGCTCCAGTCTCCAAGGGGGCCATCAGGCAACGAGTCCGAGCTCCGACGAAGCCGAAGAAGCCAATCCGATGAAATTGCCCCGAATTTGAAATCAGCTTCGGGTTGGCCTGAGGCCAGCTTGGAGCAGGCGGGCCTGAATCGCACACGAGTCTCGCTACTGCCTTCGGACGCCTGAGATTCAGCGCTTGCTGCCGCCTGCTGGACCCTCCAACGGGACGGGGTGCTGGTTCACGCTGTCTAGTACGCATGAATATGTATTCATATATTCACAAGCATCCAGTTACTCAGTATATGAATGTGTATACATATAACCTGTGTGCCTACACGCCACCATCATAATACCTCGTTTGAGTAGGGCGGGGCCGTCCTGGCAGTCGAATAAGCCTACCAGTGAAGTTTTCTCAAAATTCAACCAACAAACCGATGCCCCCAAACCATACTGCCCCGTCCAGACATGTTCTGATAACATGCCTTACAAACCTCATAATGTTATTATGGCAGGTTGTTGTTAGCCGATCGGCAGTCCAAGGCGCTTCGTCACTGCTTGATTCATCGGCCGTCGGCGCAGCACGAAAGCTTCTACGATGACGATGGGGCAACGCTAACGGGACACGCCAAGCGTGAGCTGGCACAGATGGACGAGACCAGCAGGCACAGTGTCGAACAAGACCTCCTCCCAGCATCACTATCGCCGAACGGCCGTACCGTGGCGAAACGTGAGCTCAGCCGCCTGTCGGGCAGCACGAGCGGTCTCAAGATGATCGTCGGACGCATTACGTGTGCGTGTGCCTCTCTATGTTAGTATGCAGCGGCCGAGGCCAGACGAGGCAGAGGAGAAGGGGCAGCAACGCAGGCAAAGAGGGGGGCCACTGAGCCCTGCGGGACCTCGCACAGCACCGCGCAACCGCCTCCAATTCATCACACCCCGCTGCGAAGCCGACCTCCGTCCTGCCCGCTCGCACGCTTTTCTGTCGGCGGCCTCCTGGCTGCATGGCACCCAGGCAGCCCAGCATCCCTGCTTGTTCACGCGCGCCACACGAGAGCGCCGTGTGTCCCGGCCAGGGCCTGGATTCACAGCGATGCCTCTGGACCAATCCAGGACGCGATCTTCACAAGTTCGCTGAACCGCACCCAGCCGTATTGACGAGGCCCGCCCCGAGGGCAAAGAAGCGGCAAGAAAGACACAGCACGACCAAGGGCAACTATTGAAAAGAAGCGGCCCAAAAGCTGGCACGGACTTATGCTGTTCCCATCGGACTTACGGACCACATCCCAGCAATAATTCCGAGCGCCCAGAAAAGGCATCGAAGCAGCGACTGCCCGACACGCTGGCGAGGTGTCGAACGGCAGTGGCCTCCCAGGGCCCGAAGCGCGAAAGCTCTCCAATTTCGGTACTTGCCTGGTGCTCGACATTCTCTCTGGCGATAGAGGCCAAAGCAGCTCGGGCCATCGTAAGCACTGGCAGGAAACGCCCCCCTCCGTGGTCCGTGCGCGCCTCTGCGCGGGCGGCGTCACTGCAGCCCTGCCCGGCGCCGCAGAGCCGCCGCGGGATGCACATCCAGCCACGGCGGCGGCCGCGGCAAACACACCTGCCGCCCCCCCCCCCCCCGGCGGCTCCTCCTTCCTCCGCCTCCGCCTATGCCTCGCATCCAGCTCACTCCTCCTCCGCGTGCACCTACGCCTCCACTGCCCTTCTCCTCCCCCCTCCTCCTCTTCCTCCTCCTCCTCCTCCTCCTCCTCCTCCTCCTTCATCCTCCTCCTCCTCCTCCTTCCTCCTCCTCCCTGCTCTCCCCCATCTCCCCCTCTTCCTCCTCCTCCTCCTCCCCTCCTCCTCCTCCTCCTCCTCCTTCCTCCTCCTCCTCCCCCTCCTACTCCTCATCTCCTCATCCTCCTCGTCCTCCTCCTGATCCTTCTCCTCCTCTTCCTCCTCCACCTCCTCCTCATCCTTCTCCTCCCCCTCCTCATCAACCCAATTCGCCTCCTCCTCCTCCTCGTCCTCCTCCTCCTCCTCCACCTCCCTCCTTCTTCACTTCCCCCTCGTCCTCCTCCGCCCCCTTCCGCTCATCCATCCTAGCACTCCTCCGCCGAATTCCCTTCACCCTCCTCCTCCCCTCGTATCCGAATCCTGGTGGTCATAATCTTTCTGGACGAGCTCCATCCTTCTACCCTCTCCTCCGCCCGTCCCTCCAACTTCATCCATCGTCCCTACACTTCCTCTGCCAACTCAAAACTCCACCTCCATCTCCTCCTCCTCCTACTCCTCCTGTTCCTCCTCCTCTTCCTCCACCTCCCTCACGTTGTCCGTGCTGGTGCCCCCGATCATGATGCACCCCCTCTTCAAATTCCTGGTACTAATACTTTTCCTGCTGTTGCTGCGCGTGGTGCTCCTCCTGTCTACTGATCCGCGTTCTCCTCCACGTGCATGATGTATCCCCCTCCCTAGCCCGCCCACACCTCCGTGTCCTGCTGCTGCTCGTCCTCATCAAAATCACTCCGACTGCACAGCGTACAGCTTTAGATGCCTACGTACTCTTCGCCCTACGACTGTAAGTAGCCTGGTCCAACTCGTCCACCAGAGTTCACTCCCCAGTAATCAGAAGCATGTGTGTCATGCTGTGGGGTGCCTCCCTGTTCTCTTTTATTATCTCTGTTTCCTTCTATCGTATACATATATATGTATATAGGCACGCAGGTAAGTATTTGCGCGCACACACATACACCTAGTGAAATGGCATGTGCACACATATGCATGCATAAGAACATGTGAGTGTGCGTGTGCACGCATTGGCAATTACAGCCATACAGGACTGTGTTAACGCTTCGCGTCGTGCTGAGTGCTCCCTCCTACTCCTCCCCAATCACGCCCTTCTCGCCTCCTTACTCCGGGAGCTCCACACGCGCACACTCACACCTCCTGGAGAAGGGGACCCACAAGAGGCCCCTGAGGCGGCCATGACGGCACTGCAAGGGGAGTTGGGGCCCCTGTCTTCTTCTGCGTGGCCGAGGTTTCGCTGCTTGGGCTCTATATGGACGTGGTCCCCAGTGGCTACTCCTGGTTACGCCTGGAGGATGGGAGGAGGATCTTCCATCTTCCCCCCCTCCTGTCACAAGATGGGGGAGGGGAATCATGCGCCTCTCCCTCCCAGTCCCATCCCTGCTCCCACTCCTCCTCCTCTTCCTCCTTCCTCCTCCTTCTCCCCCTCCCCTCCTCCTTCATCCTCCTCCTCCTCCGCATCCTCCTCCTCATCCTCCTCCTCCTTCTCCTCCTCCTCCTGCTCCTCCTCTTCCTCCTCCTCCTCCTCCTCTTCCTCCTCCTTCATCCTGCTTCCCCATACACCCCATCCCCGTCGCACCACCAGACGTGTCGCAAGGGCTGCCTGGGCGTGTTGCCTGAGCTTCCTCACGTTGAGATCGCCCCCCCGACTTTCAGCATGCTTCCAAGAGGTCCCCAAAATGTCCCCAACCAAGACGCCCTAAAGATGTCCTAAAAGAGGTCTCCGAGGGGCTCACCAAGGCCTCGAAGAGGCTTTCACGAGCCCAACAACTCCCAGTTCGAAAAGAGCACTGATCAGAAGAGGGTCGAGCACTCAAGCCCCTTCATGCTGCGCAATAACGCTGGCATTGCGGCGGGGTTTACCCCAGGCAGCTGGGCACACACATACACAGACAGGGTACCAGTTCTCACTCTCGCTCTCTCTCTCTCTCTCTCTCTCTCTCTCTCTCTCTCTCTTTTTATATATATATACATATATATATATCTCTCTCTCTCTCTCTTTCCTTCTCGATCTATCCGGCTCTCTGTCTCTCTGTCCCTCGCTATCTCTTAATAGTTTTTATGTTTTCTCTCTCTCTCTCTCTCCTCTCTCCCTCTCTCTCGTTCTGTATGTCTCTCTCTCTCTCACTCTCTCTCTCTTTCTCTCTCTCTCTCTCTCTCTCTCTCCGCCTTCTTATCAACATCCTTACCGCTTATCTGGGGTCTCTTCCTCCATCCTCATTCTCAGCCACCATCCCTCCTTCAATCTCCTAGTCATCTTTCTCCTCCTCCGCATCTTGCCTCCTCATCCACCACCTCCTCCTCCTCCTCATCATCATCATCAGCATCATCGTCATCAGCATCATCATCATCATCATCAGCAGTAGCAGCAACATCAGCATCAGCATCATCATCACCACCATCATCACCATCATCATCATCAGCATCATCAGTATCACCATTATCATCACCATCAGCCTCATCAACATAAGCATCATCATCAAACTCATTGTCATCGCCAACACGCCTCCACCATCACCATCACCATCATCACCACACTCACCACCATCATCGTCGACATTGTCATCGTCGGCATCATCATGAGCATCGCTGGCATCATCATCATCAACAACATCATCATCATGATCACCATTACCAGGATGCTTATCGTCATCAACAGAAGCATCAGCATCATGATCATCAACAACATCATCACCACCAGCATCATCAGCATCATCATCACCATCACCATCACCATCATCACCATCATCACCAACAACATCAAAATCAGCAGCCGCATCTGTATCAGCATCAACAGCATCAGTATCAGCAGCATCAGCATCAGCATCAGCATCATCAGCAGCATCATCAGCACTATCAGCATCACCATCAGCATACTCAGCATAATCAAACTCATCATCATCGCCGACATGCCTCCACAATCGCCATCACCAACATCACCACACTCAGCATAAGCATCATCACCATCATCGTCAACATCGTCATCGTCAGCATCATCATGAGCACCGCAGCATGCGCATCTCTAGCATCATCATCAACAACAGCAGCAGCATCATTACCAGCTTCATCATCATCATCATCAACAGCTTCAGCATCATCATGACCATCATCATAACCACAATCCACGTCATCATTAGCACCATCATCACCAACATCAGCATGATCAGCATGAACATCGGCATCAGCATCAACACCATCAGCACCTCCAACATCATCAGCATCAGCACCAGCAGCAACATCATCATCAGCATCATCACCAACTTCAGCAGCATCAGCATCATCATCAGCATCATCAGCAACAGCATCATCATTATCAGCAGCAGCAGCACCATCCTCATCATCGTCCGCATCCTCATCATCATCCTCATTATCATTATCATCATCGTCAGCATCAGCACCAGCATCAGCATCATCATCATCATGATCATCATTATCAGCAGCATCGTCATAATCATCACCAGCATCATCATCATCATCATCATCATCATCATCATCATCATCATCATCATCATCATCATCATCATCATCCATCAGCATCATCAGCATGATTCGCATCCGTAGCCGTCTAGCTCGCGACAGGAGCCTGGCCCCACAACAGCTGGCTCAATCGGCGGGTGGTGTGCGCACGTCATGGATGGTGACGGGGAGCGCTCCTTCCGAGGTGGCGCAAATTGGCAGCTCGGGGGCGCGACGTGCGCGATGGGCCAAGGCCGCTGCAGCTGCGGATGGCGCAATGCGGCGGGCACGTGATCTGTCCGCGCACCTCGCGGAGCGGCTGCGAATCGGAGAAGAATCTCTTGGTGCCATCGCGGGCGGCGACGCCGACCTGGCCGACAGGGTCGTCGCTGCGCTGCCTGCACCGAAGCACTTCACGTTGGGACAGGAGCCCGAGTGGCTGCAGCGCCTTCGGCGCAACGTGGCGCTGCACGCCGAATGGGACAGACTGGCGGGTCACATCAGACGGGCCTCGGCGGCGGAGCTGCGCGCCGCCGCACGTAGACCGCGGCTGGGGTGCGCCGAGGCCCTGCCCTCACCCATACCGCAGGGCGCAGTGCTCGGGAGCGACATGGTGGCGGCCGCCCTGCCCGCGCACGCCGCTGATGCCGTGCTGGCCCCGGCGGCCTCCCCTGCCGAGGCCCCGGGGATCCGCTGCTCGCGCGGGGCTATGGCGTGCGCTTCGCGCTCGGGGGCGGCGCCCTGCCCCCGCAGCACGAGGGCACCACGGGCGGCGTGCCTCGCCGCGCGACCGCTCGCGGGCGAGGCGTGTGTGGTCGAGTCGGCGATGCGGCGTGTGTGGTCGAGTCGGCGATGCGCCGCGAAGCCCAGCCCGCCGCCCCCCTTCCCGAAGTCCACGCGCAGACCGGGGGCATCGCGACACGGTGCTGAGACGCCCCTGCTGCTGCTGAAGGACACCAGATCTTCGACAGATAGCTTTCAACAGGTTTGGTTTCGGAGATGAACAACTGCACAGTTACGTATCGAAAAGCTCTGGGAATGCGTTGGCCGAAACTATCTCATTGTTTCGACGACTCTCCAACAAGGAGCTGGCGATCTCCAGCGCTACCCCCGCGCGTGCGACACACAGGGTCCACTTCGTATCCGCCGCCGCGCCTGCGCCGCACCAGCGCAATCGATTGCCAATCAACTGTTTGATACGGGTTCCGCACTACTCTAACAGCGCCAACCCCCCGAACGGTGCGCCGCCGCGTGCGCCCCCCCCCCCGATGGACCTGTCTCCTGTACAAAGTGACGGAGCCGCGCCACAGCGGCCGCGACCTCTCGCAAAATGCCATGGGCCCGCGCGTTCGAAAGCATGATGGCCCAAAATGGTTCAGTGACGACCCCGGGCGGTCTTGCACTCTTTGCACTCGGCCTTTGGGCGGACCGCGAAGCCCTCCAAACAATCCAAGAAAGCTCCCACAGGGCCCGCAAGGCCCCTGGGCGCCTCGAACCCCCCTCCCCGAAGCCCCAGGCGCCCCGAAGCCTCCTCACCCGAGACTCCAAGCCCGCCCGCACCCCGAAGCGATGAAAACCGCTTGTAGATCCAGATCGGTACGTGCTATTCTGCGAGATGTCGCGCATGAGCCTTCACACCAAAACAAACAGTTGCCCACCTGAATAGCAGTTCTTCCACTGACTAAAAAGGACCCCAAGCCCCTCCCGGGGCCCAAACGCACCAGTTTTTCCAGCTGCGTCCAGCCGCGGCGGCGAGGCGGGGCCCCGAACGCCCAAAAACTTCGACGACTGATCTCCGAGGCTCGAACTTCGAGCCGCTCGGGCGGCAACGGGGCCGGGTAGAGAAGACGCACATCGGAGGTGGCAGAGATGACCGAGGAAGTAGGAAGCAGGAAGGAATGGTCTGTTGAAGCGGATTCCGCTCAGGCGGCAATCGGCACGCGCAAAAACAGCCACGCGCGGCAGCCCCCAGGCACAAATGCAAAATCGAGGGGCGCTTCCCCCCATACCTGCACAGCGCGCAACGACCGCGCAGCGAGTCGAACAACTTCCAGAGAGCCCTGCACGGCAAGCGGAGCACGGGAAGCGACCCTGGCATGAAAGACGCGCGCAATGCCGCAACCAACACGTGTCTTCCGACTTCGACCGCGCAAGGGGGAACGGGGCTGAACGCGTAAGCAACGCGCTGCACGATGCAATGGCTACAGCAGCAAAACAAATCAGGCCGCAAAGATACCTCGCGGGTTTTCGTTGCTTACGTCGATGCCTCGTAGATCCAGACTCCAGACACAGGTGTCATCGGGCTGAGAGGTATGTCATGTGGTGTGCCTATTAGCTTCGATGAGTTTCCATTAGCTTCTACCAGGTTCTACGAGGCCTGCCTATTGGCCCGCCGAAGATTTGACTAGGGAGCGATGCGCCGGTGCCGCCGGCCTTCGGGCCGCCTCGCGGGGCGCTCTGGGACGCCCCTAAGAACCGCGAGGCAGGAGCGCGTTGACCGCGCTCGGGCGGGCCGCTCGCAGTAAGCTGGGGGCGCAAACTGCGCTGACGACAGCGCAACCGCGAGGAAGGATGGACAGGAAGGCGAGGGAGCGCTATGGCGCTATGGCGGAGGCGCGGCGCCCGAGCGCTCTCTCGGCCGCCCCAGCCACGCCGCAGGACGGCGGGGCTCGACCGCAGTGAACCTCGACGAACCTGCCATCTGTCCTTCGACGAACCTGCCATCCAGGATTACATCGATGCTAATTACGCCGCTCTGACAGGGTGGGTGGGCAGGATGCAATCGAACGCTTCCAATTGCAAGGCCCGCGGCAAGACTCTGGTTCCTGCCACGAACAGAGAGTGGCTCGAGTGGACGGACGAACGCGCAGAAGATTGGGACATTCCCCCGTGCCCGGCCGCCGGGGCAGGGCGCGCGAGCCCGGCAGGCGTCTGGGGCCCCCCCCCCGTGCTGGAGAGCGATGCGTAGCCTTGGCAGGACAACGTTCGGTCGCAGCCTCCAGGTCTTATCGGCGTGGCCATGCCGCAGACGAGGGAGGCGAAGGACGCGGGGCGTCGGCCGAGGACGTGGACTTTCTCCCACCTGCCACTGGCAGCGCGCCCTTGCCTTCTACCCCCCGCGCCTCCTTTGACACCCTGGCGCTTTTACACCCTGGCAAACCTTGCACCTTAACGCCCCCCCGCCGCCCTCCTCAGGCAAGGCGAGTTGGGCGGCGGCCACAACGGCGAGCGTCGCCGCCGCCATCTGCCCACAGCTTGTCGTTTCGAACGTCTCCGTACTTACTGCTCGCGGGTTGGATTGCCAGTGGAATCGGAGCACCAAGCTCCGCGCCGACACTTCCGAGACCCCTTGACGGTTGCAATGCAGATCCAAAGTTTGGATGGCCATACTCTAAGGGCACCCGTGCATCCATATCGTGCACCGTCATGTTTTCGGGCGCGGACCCTTCGAAACGCGCCAACACTGCCTTGCAGCGCACTTGCATCCCGATGGGGGTGGGGCGAGGGCGGAGGGAGGCCGATGACTAGCATGGATCAGCGGCACCCCTGGTTGCGCCCATGCCTGGCGAGTCGGCTCTGGAAGTTGACGCTTTGAGTACGCAGGTGATGTCGACCACTCCTCAGGCAGCCCTCCGGAAAATCGAAGAGGCGAAGCCCGCCCCCGTGCCCCCGCGCCCGCCTCGGGAGCGCGAAGACAGAGAGTCCGATGGAGGGGAACGTGTTTCCGACGGCCCTCGCCGCGCCCGAGGTGCTCGCAGTCGCGCGGATCTCTGGGGGAGCCCCTCAGAGTCCGATGTTCCTTACGTGGTGTCCGCGGTGGACACTTGGCCGCCCGGCGGCGGGGGGGGGCCCGACGGCGCCGCGGGCGCCCCCGACCCCCCCGACGGCGGGGACCAGGCTCCTGGCGAGGAGGCAGCCCCAGAGGGCGACGATGCCCCTGCGCGTGCACCGCGCGAGAAACGCGCTGCCCGGCACACGCAGTACTTCGCGCTCGGGGACGACAAGACGTGGCCCGACAGCAAGCTAACCTTGCATGGTGCCGCGCCCAGCCTTGTGATCGCGAGCCCACTTGCAGTAATTAGCTCGAGAGGCTGAGCCTACTTAGCGCGTCCAGGGCAGCTGCCCTCCTCGCCGCGAGCGCTCCGGGGCGGCTGTCCCGCTGGGGGGGGGGGGGGCAGGATTTGTCTCCCGAGTTTCGGCCGCGATCGCGGGGCAGCCTGAGCGAAATCCCCGGAGTTTGGGCCACGTTTCGGCCCTTTCTGCCTGCGCCCCGGGCCCGCGCGCTGCTGAATTTGCCTCGACCAAATACGAGATAATAGAAGCTAACAAGAGACGAATAGAAGTTAAAAGTAGCTAATTTAGCGAAGGGTAGCTCTCATTCGCACTTATTAGCTTCTACTAGCTCGAATCAGCTCGAAGCTAATTTAATTAATTGGCGAATTAGCTCGAAGCTAATTTCGCTAACGACCTCATTAGCTAGAAGCTACTTCAAGGCAAGAGGGCCCCAAGACGGCTCCAAGAGGGCACCGGGAGGGCGCGGGGAGGGGCCTCCGAGGGCCCCGAAACGGCTCCAAGAGGCCAGTCTTCTCTGTTTGGATCAATTCAGGCATGCAAGTTTTCCTCCGACTTCGGACCAGAGGATGCGCCTCGCCTTGGGGGCGATCCTGGAGGGCCCACGCGGGCCCTCCAGCAGCCTGACGGGCTCGCCCCCGCCAGGCTCCTGGAGGGCCCGCGCGGCCCCTCCAAGAAGCCCGTCGTGCGCGGCGGGCCATTTTCCGCAGCCATGTCGGCGCCAGGCCCTTTGCCGCAGAGTCGCTGGGCCCCCGCCCGCCTCGCGCGGAGCCCCAGAGATGGGGGGCCCGAGCGGCCCCAGCGACCAGGCGCTGTCTGTGGAGATGCTGGGGCACGCCAAGTCGCCGGCGAAGCTCGATACGGAGTCGCTCGCGCGGTTCGGAGAGGCGCCCACGCAGGGCGACGCCGATTTCCCCCTCTGCCCGCGCGCCCTCGCCCCCGAAGCGGGCGGGGGGAACTGGCGGACAGGGGGGGGGGGGGGGGGGGCAGGAATCGAACGATGACGGCCACGACGAAGAGCGCGGGGCGGGGGAGGGGGACAAGTGGGAGGGGGGGCGGCGGGCGGAGGGTTATCAAACGAGACCTGGGGCCTCAGTGCGTCCACCAGGAGAATCTCGACAAGGTTGCCCCGCTTCGCGCGGAACGCACTTTCGAGCTCGGTAAGGATGCTGCCGATGTGAGGCTCGGCAAAAAAACAATGGCATTCGGGGGCGCGTTGGAAAACTCGCGGTTCTGGGGGGTCTGCCTGCCCGGGGGGGCGCCTTCCTAGAAGCCTCTGACATCCCCGGTCTGTCTCAGAAGCACGCCCGCCTTCGCGGTTTCTTATCGGCGGAGCCTGGGCTTCCCAAGGCGCCAGCCATTGCGCCCGCGCGCATGTCGACTGCAAAGACGGCGCGCACCTTCGCATCAGAGGAGATCCAACCGTACCTGAAGGTATCCTTCTGCGCGTTGCATTGTCCCGCCATTACAGTGCGGGCGCAAATCTGGGCTGGCAATCGATTGGCACCAGTTGGGGTCAGTTGGACCACTTGGGTGTAAGCGTCCAGCTGGTAGGGTTGGGATGATGTAGAATAACTCATAGTGGTTGTAAATGAGGAATAAAACGCCTCTCATATGCAACCGCTTTTTCCGCCAGGTACAAAACGAGAAGTGCATGCATCTCCTAAGCACTGGCGGAAAAAAACGGTTGCAGTTGAGAGGCGCTTTATTCCTCAATTACAGCCACTATGAATTATTCTACATCATCCCAGCCCTACCAGCTGGACACTTACACCCTGGGAATGTTAAGAAAACGAAGCATTCCTGGAGCTCTTTTGGGCCGCTCCTGGGCTGCCTGGAGCATTCCTGGCTGTCTGAGCACCCGGCATTTTGACAGCTACTCAAAATGCCGGGCGCCAGGTCCCACTCGGGGCCTTCCTGGGGCTCTTTCGGGCCGCCCCTGAGCCCTTTTGAACCCTCGTAGCGCCCCGGCGAAATGTCGGAGAGGGCCCCGAGCGCCGCGCCTCACCTCCTGCGCTTGCCCCGGCCCCCCGAGGTACCTCGGGCAGTGGGCGCTCACGACCATCCAGATGTGACGCCCTACCACGTGCCGGACAGCGATCTGGAGTGGCTGGAGCTGCCGCCAACCTTCCGGGCGTCCGAGCACGTGCTCATCAAGGCCACAATTCTCGACCAGTTGTCCAGGACGCAGCCCAAGGCGGCCTTGGGCACGGATTACACCAGGGTGCAATTGCGGGGCTCGGTGGAGGCGAAGCGCAAGCTCGCGCCGGTGTCGGGCGCGTCCGGCCAGGCCGCTCTTCCGCCCAGCTCGGGCGCTGCCCCGGCGTTGGGAGACCAGCCAGTCGCCAAGAAACCGCGGGCCGAGGCGACCCCGCCGCACACCGCCGCGGCGACGGCGCAGCCCACAGAAGAGCAGGGGCCGGCCAAGAAGGCGAAACTCCAAGTGCACAGAGCTCGGACGAGGGTCCCTTAGAGGTCTGATTGATCAATCGGTGTGGCCCTCGTGGCCTACTCCATGTGGACGCTTTCAGGCCACATGGAGTTGGGGGCCTTCTGGGGTTTCGGATTCACTCCTGCAGTGCCACTGCGATGACCACGCCAATCAACTAGACCTCGCCACCCCTGTCCGCATGGGCATCTGGATGGCATGACATTAACCCGGCGTGGTGACACTAACCCGCCTCAGCGGGCCAGCCAGGACGGCGGGGCTCGACCGCAGTGCGCTGGGCGGAGCTGGACTGCCAAGACCGACTGATTTGGAAGGGCTGGGACGCGCGGGGATGCGTCGGGCTGGGCTCAAGAACAAGGCATCCATGCCAAAACTAACCGAACTAGTTGAAGCGAATAGGTCTTAATTAGCACCCGAGCGCAACGCTTATGCATAAAATATCTCTCAGGCCGATGACACCTAACCAGACTGCTGATCGCGATGGCGCGCGCCGATGCGCCTCAGGGCCCCTGCGGAGGATGACCGCCCTGGCACGGGGCGCGGCGGCGATCGAGGCGGAGGTGAGCAAGTACATCAACGAGGGGCTGGTGGAGCTGCAGCGGGGGCTGTCCTCGGCGGCGTCTTCCGTTAGCTTCTCGCGCCGCC
>CAUYUJ010014158.1:17500-25000 GCA_963575745.1 Prorocentrum cordatum
TACTCCTACTACTACTAGACTACTACTACTACTACTACTACTACTACTACTACTACTACTACTACTACTACTACTACTACTACTACTACTACTACTACTACTACTACTACTACTACTTACTACTACTACTAGTACTACTACTACTACTACTACTACTACTACTACTACTACTACTACTACTACTACTACTACTACTACTACTACTACTACTACTGCTACTGCTACTACCACTACCAGTACTACAACTGATCCTACTGGTACTACTTCTACTACTACGACTAGGAGTCGAAGAGGAGGAAGAGGAGGAGGGAGAGAAGGCGATGGGGGGAAGAGGCGACAGGATTTCAGTTCGACAAGGGTAGAATCACGGAACTCAGAGTGCGCACGTCCTGGACCAGAATGCAGGTGGTGTGCGTCGTTGGGGCCCCTCGCCCTGGTGTGAGTCGTTCGGGCCCTTCCTTGTGTGAGTCGTTCGGGCCCCTCGCCGAACGACTCACACATCGAGGAGGGGCCCGAACGACTCTGACCAGGAGGGGGGACCCGAACTACTCACACCAGGAGGAGAGCACCGAACGAATCCACTGCGCCGTGGTAGCGGCCATACCCACGGCTAAAACTGCCTGATATCCCAGTGTGGCAAAGTAGCGATACCACCCATTACTGATGCAGCGGTGTATCACAAGGTACTCCCAGTACTGGACGAGAGACTATACACCATCTCAGCCCACTGCCGGACACCCGAAGGAACCCAGCAATCACCAAGAATAGGAGGCAATAGCGGCGAGTACAGTAAACAGCAGCATCACCTGAGCAGAATAACACGCACCAGTACAGAATACAGAAACCAGTACCAGCGAACCCACGAACAGAAACTCAATTGAGGCAACATCCCGTCTCCCAACTCGCTCTACCCAGAGTCATAGTGGTAAGAAGTGCACTCGACAGTCGTGCAATACAGAGCATACACCATCGGAGTCCAATGCCGTACGTGTTCCTCCAACAAAGTCATACGGGCGTCCTAAAACGCGTGGCTCTTTTGCCTAGGCGTCTCGCCGAACGACTCTGGGAACGAGGAGGGGCCCGAACGCTTCATACCAGGAAGGGAAGCTCGAACGACTCTCAAAAAGAGGAGGGCACCAAACCAATCCACTCATCCCAATGAACGCCCACACCCATTCATGCAACTGCCTGAGCTCCACAGAAGCACCACTCATAGCAGATTGCGCAATGTATCCAAACGTCATCTCACCAATGAACCATCACTGAGTACAGAAACCCGCACTCCCACCAGAACAGGGTAATCAGCACCATCGCGGAGTACACAAATCAATACCAGAGAACCAAAGCACGAGAGACTATACACCATCTCAGCCCAGTGCCGGACACCCGAAGGAACCCAGCAATCACCAAAAATAAAAGGCAATATCGGCGAGTACAGTAACCAGCACCATCACCTGAGCAGAATAATCAGCACCATTACAGAATACAGAAACCAGCACCAGAGAACCCACGAACAGAAGCTGAGTTGAGGCAACACCCCGTGTCCCGACTCGCTCTACCCAGAGTCATAGTGGTAAGAAGTGCACTCGACAGTCGTGCAATACAGAGCATACACCATCGGAGCCCAATGCCGTGCGTGTTCCTCCAACAAAGTCATACGGGCGTCCAGATACGCGTGGCTCTCTTGCCTAGGCGTCTCGCCGAACGACTCCGAGAACGAGGAGGGGCCCGAACGCTTCATACCAGGAAGGGAAGCTCGAACGACTCTCAAAAAGAGGAGGGCACCAAACCAATCCACTCATCCCAATGAACGCCCACACCCATTCATGCAACTGCCTGAGCTCCACAGAAGCACCACTCATAGCAGATTGCGCAATGTATCCAAACGTCATCTCACCAATGAACCATCACTGAGTACAGAAACCCGCACTCCCACCAGAACACGGTAACCAGCACCATCACGGAGCACACTAATCAGCACCAGAGAACCAGAGCACGGGGTTCAGCCGAGTGGAGTACAAGTCCCACTAGCAAGCTGCGTCCTCTAGTACAGCCCACCTGAAGCGCCGCTGAAAATGAGCCACGCACATCCACCGTTGGATAGATACCGACGCCGTCGCCATGTACACAAGAAACCCCGAACCCATTGAGGCAACATCCTGTTTCCAGCCTCACTATACCCAGAGGTAGTGTCGCCAGTAGTAAGACAGAGACGACGCGCTCCGCGCCGTACCTCATCGCCCCCAGGTTTTGCTCCACCATTCCGGCATCGGTTGCAACTCGTCCAAGAACTTGCGGTCGTCGGCGGATATCGCTCCGTCGCTGCCCGGCCAACGCTTCTCTCCGAAAAAGACGGGGGCCAGCGGGCATTTGGCTTGGTGAATGCGGCAATGGCACTTGCACTTTCGCTGGCTCTTCTGCAGTGCTTTGCGCAGGTGGCGCACTCTTTCTTCGACGTCAGCGACGCACTCCTTGCACTGTAGCTCCATGCGAGTGTGATGCTTGTGGTTCTTCAGTAGCGTTTGGTTGAACTCACGGGCGCCGAACCTGCAAGTGAACCTCTGGCACATGTACGTCTCCAGATCCGTCGGGTCGAATCCTAGCGCACGGCATGCTTTGCAGACCAAAGTTGTGCCCTGTGAAGACGCGTGATTCTTGCGTTCAGACTTCGACCAGTACTTCAGTTCATACGCCGTTGTACACTTCCCACACCCCAGCTTCGTCTGACAGTCCAGGCACACCAAACGGGCCTGCCCCCGCCTCTTCGCGTGGTACAGCACGTGCTTGTCGAACGCGAGGCTGCCCAAGTGCTCCAAGCAATCTTCACACTGGTGCTCGTCGATGTTGCCGGGCGCGAACCCTCGCTTTGCGCGGCCCGGGCACACGAGGTCTCTATCGCCATACCGATGATGTTTCATAATAGCCGCGCCCCACACGCCTTCGTCAAAAACATCTTTGCAAGCAGCACACCCGTGGCTCTGCGGGGTCAGGCTCTTCTTCCAGTAATCACGTTCCACACACCGCTTGCATATTGAATGATCTGGCGGGATTCTCCGTGGAGCGTTGCCATCGGCCATCCCTTGGGAAACCTCGGCCGCCCGCGCAGACCGACAAGGCATTGGGCAGCTCTCGCGCGCGCAGTCCATGCATCTCGCCCACCCGCCTTGCGACACGTACTTCTCGTAGAAGTCAGCGGCTGCTTTCGTGCCGAAATCGCGAGCGTCGAGCATGTACTCCTGCTTCCCTTTGAGGTAGCAGCAGACGCACAGGTGCTGCTTTGCCATGGGGTCCATCTTCTCAGCTTCAGCGGCCTCGTCATCAAGCGCACTCCATTCATGAATCGCCTCGTCTGCTGTGATCTGGCCAGAAAGCTTCGGCATCAGTCGCTCGGGCCCCACTGGGTTGCCGAGGCCGAACAGAAAGGTCGAGAACGGTTGCATGACGCAGATGTTTGGCAATCGCTTCACTCTGGACAAGCATACGCAGGCAGCAATCTGAGCTGTCATGGGCGCCCTGCTGGACCAATGCTGCAGGTCAGCGAATGCCGCTTCCAACGTCGCCCCCTGGATCATGTGAGCGGTGGAAGCGAAGTCGGGGAGAATCCAGACGCCCGTGCGTCGAGCTTCGATGCCCGTGTGCTTGTTGACTTTCCAGGTCCTGGATCTCCGCTTCAACGGGTATACGCCCGTCGGCAGCTTCCCTATTGTCCACTGTGCTTCTGGGAAATGGATATAGATAACCACGAAAAGTCGCCCTTTGGCGACTTCAGAAGCCCCTGGGCGTAGGAGGCAAGTTGTGTTTCTCACACCACGAAACGCCCGAACGACGAACATACAAAGAAAGGCCCGAACGACTCACAGCGGGACGAAGGGCTCCGACGACACACACCACGACGAACCCGAACGACTCACACACAAGGAGGGGCCCGAGCGACTCGCGCCAGGACGAGTGGCCCGAAGGACGCACACCACGACGAACCCGACCGTCCCACACGCAAAAAAGCCCCCGAACGACTCACACCAGGACGGGGAGCCCGAACGATTCACACCACAGATGCCCAAGCGACTCACGCCCAAGAGGGGCCCGAACGGAGCACACGAAGACGAAATGCTCAAACGACTCACACCATGAGCGGCCCGAACGGCGCACACACAATAAGGGGCCGAAAAAACTCAAACGAGGAAGGACGAGTGGCCCACCACCCCTTACATCATGGGAGACCACAACAAATCACATATCTGCAACGCACAGAGAACTGAACGCTAGCATTATCTCGGGAGGCCCTCCGAAGCCTGTTTGAACCTGCAACCTTCGGGGAAACCCTGTTACTATTCTATATCTTATATGTTGAACTATGTGTTCCCCTTCTCTTTTTTTTCTCCTCCCTATCTTACTCTGAAACGACAAGGCGGGCGCAGTTCAGCCAGCACGGTGCGGAACGCACGACGAGCCTACTGCGCACGAACGCAGTAGACAGAACATCGAAAGTTCACCTTCCAGGCCTGGCGAGCGCTCCATCGACCGCCCTCGGCAGCGAGACGAACGGTTCCAACTCTCTCGGGTGTTTCTGTTGTGTTACTATTGTGGATGAGTGGACTGTCCTGCGCGTTCGTTTTCCATGTATGTGCGTGCATGTATTGGGCAAGAGGGCGAGAAGATGCATGAAAAGGCTCGTCGGTGACGCGTCCCGGGAACCTTCCGCGGTGGCAACCGCGCTTGCATGTCCTCGGACGGTCAGCGCAACAACGATGCTGACACGAAGGCGAGGCCAAGGGAGCCAGGAGTGAAACATCATCCTGAGAGACAGCGACGAGCCCGCACGGGCCATGGCCGATCTCACCTGCCTCAGCAACCCTGCCACATCGAGACACAAAAAGGATGGCCGCGAGCGTTCCGCTCGCTCTCCAGAATGAAAGCGCTACCAGGAGTGCTCCCGCTGTCGTCGAAATGGCGTCGGCGTCGTCAGCGTCGCCATCCGCGTTCACGTTGTAGTCGTCGTCGTCGTTGTCTCGACGACGTCCTCGACGAATCGTCGTCGTCGTCGTCGTGGTCTTCGGCGACGGCGTCGTCGTCGTGGTCGTGGTCGTCGTCGTCGTCGTCGTCGACGTCGTCGAGCGGTCATCGTCGTCGTCGCCGCCGTGGTCGTGGTCGTCGTCTCCGCTTTCGACGTTCCCATGCCGCCGCCGTCGGGGTCCTCGAGCAACATCACTGCTACGCACCACCAACGCTCTTCCTTCGGCAATTCCGTAGCGGACCGCCTGGAATTCTAAACGCACCCGCCGAGGAAAAACTGCCAATCTGCTTCGCACAGATGTTGCAGAGATACGAGCGAAATTATTATCTGGTCGGACTGGGTGACCCTGTCAGCCATTCCAGTGAGACCAAGCGCCTAGACATCAGCTTGACCACTTCACCCAATGCACCCACGCGGAGTACCAAACAAACCTGCCGAATTGTTGCACGAGAAGTCCGCCATCGTCACAGCGAAATACACCAAACCCTTCACAGCAAGCTCTTGCGGGTAAGTACGATGCCGCCGAAGAGGAAGGACTGCTCGTAGTCCACTGCGCCCGATGCGAATAGCGTACTCTTTTCTCGGCGCTGCCGTGCCGACATAGAGCGATCCGCTCCGATAAGCGGCTTCCAACTAAGTGGGCTCACGTGAGGGTGGGCAATGACAGGGCCTCAAAAACCTGCGCTACGCGCATTGCCCTGGATGCCCACGTTCGACACTCCAGCGTACTTAGCATCCCCGACATGCGACGCTTCACAGTTGCGACGTCGCCGACGAAGTCTACGCGCCAAAGGGCGCCCTGGTCGGTGAACGGGTTCATGCTGCACACATGGAAATACAAACTCGCGCCTACCTGAGCGACGAGCTTCCTCATGCAATTGAGGTCACCGCTGCCATCCTGCATCGGCTTCTTCGCAATGTGAGCGAATTTGACCACGACAGCCTGCTTCGTGAACACTAGTGCTCTGACGGCGTTCCGGTTTATGTGCAGAACTAGCTCTGGCGGCAAACACTCCGCCATGTATGCTGGGCGACGGCAGTGCGGCGACGATCGGAACTTGCAACAAAAAGGAGGCATGATCACCGACTCCTCGCCCTCCTCGCCCCAAGGAGCCCCTTATGCTAGCCAAAGTATCAGGGCGCACCAGCACCTCTCCATGCCGACAGCAAGGAAACCTGGAGAAAGAGGCTTTTGCCCATGGGCGGAGCTAAGCTCACAGCCGAACCGCAATGCTGCAAGCCAAAGTGGCAACAGCGACGACAACGCTGGGGCACTCCTGGGCGCTCCTTAGCCTTCGGCAATGGCCCGAACCACTCACGTGAAAACCTGCGTGACCGCACGACAAGAACTCCGAGAAGGAAAAGGAAGAAGAAGACGAAGAGCGGAACGACCAATTTCAATTCTACCAGAGGTTACGACTCATTGCAGGACGATCCCGAACGTCTCACACACACGGAAAGGCCCGACCGACTCCCACTAGCCCCAGTAGCCCGAACTGCTCACGCCGCGAGAAACCCGATCGACTCACACGCACGGACGAACCCGAACGACTCTCACCAGGACGACGGGCCTGGACAACGGACACCACGACGAGCCTGAACGACTCACACGCACGGAACAGGCCCGAACGACTCACAGCAGGACGAAGAGCCCGAACGACTCACACAACGAACAGCCCAAATGTGTCGCAGACCACAACACGCGCCAACCACTCACAAACAATGAGAAGGCCGAAGAACTCACACCGAGGCGCGGCGCCCGAACCTGCAACACCCCGAGAATCTCGAGAGACTCTTACACAGGGAAGGGCCCCAACGACGAGCGCCAGGACGAACGGCCCCAGGGACGCACAGAACATTCGCGCAGCAGAACACGCGAACGAACGGCCCGAACGACTCCTAGAACACGCCCCAGCAAAACAAGAAACCCGAACGAGGGAGCGTAGGCCGCCCTCGAAGCCAAACGTAAGAATCGTCGAGATACTCCTCGAGAGAAACGAACGCGGCAGCAGCGAAGACGGCAGCCCCGAGCGAGCGGCAGGGTCGTCGACGTCGTCGTTGTCGTCGACGTCGTCGCCGGGGAGTACTGGCTCGAACACCAAACTGGGAGAAGATCGCAGACGACTCCACAGGGCACCAACACACGCAACAGAACATGACATGTCTGAAACGTGGCACTCGATAATCGCCGACGGATTGAAATATCCATTATAAGCCATGCTACACGTAGACGCTCTGTGAGAACCCTGGAAGTTACCTGGAACTGCACCAAGGACAACCTTGTATAATACTATATCCTGACAGTCGGGGAAACCTGCAACACCAGAGAACTAGACCACAGGCCCCTGGACACCCGGAGGCACGATAAGCCTCGATCCACTACATGGACTGTGACGGGATACGCCGACAGTCATGTTGAGAGCCTCGAGCTCTTGCATACCTGCAAGACCTCTCAGAACGCTGTACTCCTGCGCGACTACGAAGAG
>CAUYUJ010014158.1:30000-70000 GCA_963575745.1 Prorocentrum cordatum
CGCAGGCAATGTCTCCAGGATGCAATGAATGGGTCGCGACAGAATTTCCGCGCATGGGCGGGCAGCGAATGGGCCCCGCGCGGCGTTCCCCCCGCGCGGGGCGAACACTGGGAGAGAGAACCCCTTGAGCTCCTGGAGATAGATCTACAAGCTGAACTCGCGGATGACAAGGTCCCGCGTCGCACCCGCAGGCGAGAGTTGCGCGGCGGCACTAGGCTGGCACCGAGATGAGCTGCCGCACGTGCCGGACATGCCATTGAGCACCATGGCGCGCGTTCTGCCCCGCGCTCGCAAACGCCACGGCGCCGCGCGTGCGCCCAAGTGGGCCGTCTCGTTTTCTGCGGCCACCCTAAGTCTGAGCTGCTCTCCTCGCCAATCACATTGCTCTGGCTTACCAATATATGTTCCATCGCCTGGGTGCCCCTGCCACCCGCTGCAACCTGAGTGATCGAGCTGCCTGTCGTCGAAGTAGAGGCTGTGCCTGAGAGATGCGTTAGCTGGTCATCGATGCACTCTGCCCCCGCATTCGTCGCCGACACCTGGCCTTCTCTAGTCTCAGCTCGCTGGCGTAGGAGTCCTACGTTCTAACGGCATCCCCCCTGGTGCTGCTGATCACCTCGCGACGAAATGTCGCTGTCATGCCTTGGCGAGGCTTCCTTCCAACAACTCGAAATTGCCACGCGGGGTTCCATAAAGGATATGCACGCGTATCTCTCGAGCCCTGGACCGCCTGCGCCGAATCAGCGCGCCCTGGCCCTCGCATAGGGGCTTGCGTCCCTTTGTCTCGATGCCTGCGCGAGCGTTCCAGTGCAACCGAGGAGTCTATCAAATGCCGCGCAAACCGTCGCGCGCAGTCGATGGGAAACTGGTCGCGCGGGCTCGGGGCCAAATGCGCTTGCCATCGCGCCTCCAGCCTGCGAAGCGTCCCGGGATGGCCCATCTGACCTTCCATTCCACGCGGCACAAAAAATAGTCGACGTCGGCCTTGTTTTTGCATCTCAGAAGCGATCACACCTCAATCCCAGAGCCCCTCCCCGAGCGCCGCGACGACCGCGAAGAACGGCGCGCACGGCGCACAGGGGAACACTGCAACGGATTGATGATGCAAACCAAAAGCGCCCTGCTAGAAGTCGAAGCCGCCCGAGCCGAAAGCGCCGCGCGGGCCGTCGTCGCTGTCGTCGGCGAACGCCGAGAAGAAAAGACAAACGCCCGCGGACGATGGAGGAAATCCCGACACAACCGGGCAGGAAGCGAATCGTGCTACCCATCACCCTTTCTCCAGAGTCGCGGGGCAGTCCAACCGGCGCCCGCGTTGCCGAGCTCGAGGCGGCGCTTCCCAATTTAGCGAACCGCTTCCTGAAAGGCTGCGCCGCGACGCCGCGGCCACCGTCGAGGGCGTTGAAAGCTCCCGCCGCCTGGATATGCAACTCTTCGACAATCTCCAAGGTGATCAGCTCCTCTACCGCGTCAGCCCCCGCAACGCTACCAAACGCGGCCTGAGGCGCGAAAACTACAGCTTTGGCATTGACGGCGAAAGCGGACCCCCGCGTGCGCTACGCGCTCGCGAGGGGGGGGGGGAGGAGTAGACCGTGGCTCCGCACGCGCGCGCAGCAGGCAACTGCTGCGGCTGCGCTGGGGCGGCCACCAGCAACTCCACCAGCGCCCGAGCCTGCAATTCGACATCCGCGGCCTCGACGGCCACGTGGGCCCCGGCGCGCGCTGCAACAGCCCTCGCTTCGCACTTTTTGGAGGGAGATCGGCGCGACATGCTGCTCCATCTCCGACGCGCGCGACTGCCGCTGAACGAAATTCTGTTCGGACTAGGGCGCGCTCGAAACAGGGGGGAGCCGCGTTGCGCCGCGCCGCCTGCAGCTTGCTCGGCACCCTGCCCGCAATCGCCGCCGCGAGCACGGGCGCCGCGTGCCCGAGCCGCGCCGAGAGCTCGAATTCGCCCCCGACGACCGCGTGGAGCTCCGCCAGCCGCCCCTGCAGAGCCGCATTCTCCCTCTTGGGCCTCTTGACAAAGTTGCTCGACGGCCCGCGCGCGTCGCTGCCGCTTTGCAGCAGCCGCGCATCCAGCTTGCGCTCGCCACGCGCCGGGGCGACGCCCACAGCCACCACGCATCCGAAATCTGGCGCAACGAGCGAACGTGGAGCCAAGCCATTGGGGCGAAGCGGATTGAGCCAAAATGGCAACGGACGACGTCGGGCGACTTCGGAAACCCTGAACCCGAAAACGTTTTCATCTCTTTGCAGCGCATCTTCTACTTCCGCCGCCTCCCGCCGAGCCCCCGACGGTTTCCGCCGGCGCCGGCGGGGGCGGCCTCGCTTCACTCCCGCCGACCTTCCACCGCCTTCCGCGGCGGGAGACACAAACTCCTTCGAAACTCGAAGGCGAAGCTTTTTTTTGGAACGCCCCATGCGCGACCTCCCCCCATCCACGACGCAATGCGTCGAAACCACATGGGCACCCACCGCGTTCGCGGAAATCCTGGCATGCGCATCAAGCAAATCTCGAAATGTCTTCCCCGCCCCCTCTCGAAGGCGTTCCCGACATGGTGCTCGTACCGCTCTAGTCTCGACAGCTACACCTCCCAATGGAACCCCGATGCCGTCGATAGCGTCAAAGAAAATCACCAGCGTGGCCCTCGGCGGGAGGGAGGCCATGACGTCGCGCAACCACTCGATCAGAAGACGAACTGCGCGGAGATAGCGCTGACTCTGCTGTAGTCTGAATACCTTAATCGGAAAGTATGGCCGCCTCGCCGTCGAACAGTTTGGACTGCCATTCACAGAAACCCCTTCCTACCCCAGCAGCTGCGGATGTTAGGAATGGCCCCAAGAAGCTCGAGTGCATGTCAGCAGCTGGCATCGACGGGCGGGGCCCAGCGGCGCGCGGGTTGTTGACCGACGGCGCGCTCGAGACACACCCGCCTTTCCTCTCGAGGATCGAGACGTACCTGGCGTTGCATGAGCAGGCGCTCTTAGCCATTTCTCAAGGATCCAAACATGGATACCGACCAATTGGGATTTGGGCGACGGCTGTCAGACGCATGGGGGGGGATACGAAGGTCAGAAGCTGGCCAATGGGACCACGAACATCACCTGGAATGTGTGTGCGTGTGCCAGAGAGGATTTCCCAGTGCCCCTCCAAGTCCAATGGATCTGGTACTTTCGGAAGCCAGCAAGGGATGGTCATCTGGGATGAAAGATGCTTCCCAACTGTCATGTGGTGGTGGGTCCTCGTTTTGAAGAGACAGCGCCCCGCGTCCTCCTTCCTCCCCGCTGCCCCGTTTTCCTTTCCACACTCCTGCATTCCTCAATCATTCTGGCACACCCCGTAAACGCGTCGTCGCCCCATATGGAACTCCACCGAAAGCCCCAATGGCTGCGTTCGCATGGCGGCACCGCGCCCGTTTCGGCACACCCACCACACGGCCCGTGGCCCAGAGCTCCGCCGAAAACTCCAGTGGCTGCGTTCGCATGGCGGCGCTTCACCGGGTTCGGCGCGCCCCTCACACAGTCCGCGGCCCCAGAGGGAGCTCCCCCGAAGGCCCCAATGGCTGCGTTCGCATAGCGACACCGCGCCCATTTCGGTACACCCCCCTTACCCGCAGGGAGATCCACCGAAGACCCCAGCGGCAGGGCTCGCCTGGCAGCGCCGCCCAACGTCGGCTAACCTCTCATACGTTTCGTGGCCCCACGGGGAGCTCCACCAACGGCGCCAGCGTCAGCGCCCGCATGGCGGCAACTCCCCATGTCGGCACACGCCGCACACGCTTGTGGGCCCGAAGAGGGAGCTCCCCATCCTTCGTCCGCCTTGCGGCACTCACGCCTGCATCTGGTTGGGCCCTTCGCCATGCTCACTACTGATGGGTCCGGTCTGGACCCGACGGTGGAGTGGCGAACCAGGGAAGGACAGGTGGCCAGATCACTTGCAGCAGGACCGAAGGATAATGTTTCTAAGGAATCGAACTCTATACACCGACGCTTCTTCGGGCCCTGCATCAGAACTTGTACTGGAGAGCGGATCCTGGTGTATACGGGACCCTGGTGTGTACATTGTTCGTGGTTTCCCCGGGACATCGGGGAAAACAATATACACAACACCACCCCAGCGTCGTCCTCGACCCTCAAGAAATCCTGGGATTGAAAAACAGCCCGCCACTGGTAATGTATACGTTCCAGTTTCTGAGTTTCTTCAAGTGCATTTAGTGCTGTACTGGGGTCTGTACAGAGCGCCGCCCTGGCCGAACGCTGCGCCTTCTACATGAGCCTGTGTCTGATGGAAGCCTCGGCCACAATCCTGACGGACCACCGCAACCTGCTGCTAGGACTCCAGAAAGGGGGCCAGAACACATGTGCAACCAAGCCAAACCATATATCGAGGTGTGGGAACCAATTGTTTGGAAGCTAGAAGTGGAGTTGAGAATGTGACACTGATGTGGATGCCGTCGCGCACAACGGAGACTTGGCTCAGCGGTTCCCGCGAACGCTGTTTCCCATGGAACCCCCTTGCTGGTCAATTCGCTAAAAGAGGAGCTGACCGACACCCGAGGATTCTCCCGCTTCAGGAACGACTGCGGCTCGCCGAGGAGTTCGGCGCCAAGTTCACCAGGCTCCTCGGTAGCTCCCTGCGCCAGCCGAGGAGGATAGGGTAGCCAGATGTAGCCAAGCTTGGTATGGTCAGGAAGAAACCGCTCGAATTGGGCTCAGGCCCAAAGGGCCTGAACAGTTCTGTATGATTAGGTTTGTCAAGAATAGGGTTTGGTAACTTCTGCACAAGAAAGAAGGCCTGCAAGGCTGTAAGATATGTGGGTGTTCTTCCTTGCGTCGACCCAGTATAGTGACTCAGCCCTGTTCAGGTAAATCCAGACTAATAGCAAGGACCACTCTCTCACAGAGGCTGTGGGTGACGTGCAGTACGTCTTACTTAAACTGGCATGTGACAGGTCAGGCCAAGGGCTTGGCCACTCCTTGCCAACCAAAGGGTGCCAAAGCATGGGGTAAGAGGGCAGTGAAGGACATCAAAGCCGGTAAGGACCCAACATATAAGGCGATCGTGAGCCGTTCTTCCCCAATGCACCAGCCCCCGTGGGCACCGCGCATATCCAGAAGGCTGTGTTGCATCATTCGGATCAGACTTCCCAGAGGCTCCAACGGAGGAGGAGGAGGAGGAGGAGGAGGAGGAGGAGGAGGAGGAGGAGGAGGAGGAGGAGAAGAGGGAGGAGGAGGAGGAGGAGGGAGGAGGAGGAGGAGGAGGAGGAGGAGGCCCATTCAAAAAAGGGAGCTGTGTAAATTAGACAAGGATATGGAGGAGGAGGAGGCCACGAATGATCAAGAGGCTGGGCAGGAGGAAGAGGAAGGAGGCGAGGAAGGAGAAAGAGGAGCGGCAGCAGAAGCAGGCAGGAGCAGGAGGAGCGGGGAGAGCAGGATGGTGGCGAGGCGAAGGAGGGGTCAGGAGGGGGCGGCAACGACGAGCAAGGAACCAGATCCAGAAATGTAGCCCGCGCTGGGGCGAGAGCGACGTTCTGAGCGACCAGGGCAAAGCGCCGACTCGCGAAGGCGGAGGCGGAGGAGGAGGCGGAGGCGGAGGGGGAGGAGGAGGGCGGAAGAGGAGGAGGAGGGGGAGGGGGAGGAAGAGGAGGAGGAGGAGGGGGAGGAGGAGGAAAAGGAGGAGGCGGAGGAGGGGGGGGAGGGGGAGGAGGCGGAGAGGGAGGAGGAGGCGGAGGCGGAGGAGGAGGGGGAGGGGGAGGGGGAGAAGGAGGCGGAGTAGGGGGAGGGGGAGGAGGTGGAGGAGAAGGCGGAGGCGGAGAAGGAGGGAGAGGGGGGGCCGCCAGCGAGGGTGCCGCGGCGCACCAACCTGGAGCAACTGCGAGGGCAGGGGGCGGGCGCGGAGCGCGCGGAGGAGTGGCAGCGCTGGGGCTTCTTGGATGGCCCTTCGGCAGTGGCCTGTCCCAAAGGCTCTCCACGAGCCCTCCTTTCTCGGCCCTCCGCCGGCCCCGCCCCGTCTTCCAAGCCCTGTGGGAGAGGGCCCGGGGAAACACCCCGGGCCCTTTCCGAACGTTCGCTCCCTCTCCCAGCGCGGCGCGGCCCCGTGACCGCCAGGCGCCGCACCACCTGGGAGGATGGGGAGTCGATGGCACCTACGGGTGACGCTATGAAAAAAGTGCCAGGGAGGGGTGAGTTCTACAGGCGCTCCTCCTGGCAAGATTCCTCCACAACTGCCGGAGGTCAGGGGTGACGGCCGGAAAGCAGGTGAGCTCTCGGAGTCGCGCGGCGCGGCTCGAGGCAATAGCCCCACAAACGCTGCAGAAAAGCGCTTGCATACTGCATACTGATTGCTGTAACCGCCGTGACGAATACATTGTGTCTGCATCCTGGCTTCCGTAGAGGGCAGAACATCCACCCCGATACTAACCACCCCGACACGCGAGGCCTTTAGTAAACGCGCCCACTGAACGAACCGAACAGGGCAGAGCTGTTTGGTAAACGCCCATGGCCGTTTAGTAAACGCCAATTGTCCGGTCCGGGTGGTTTTTCCTCTCTTGATTCTGGGCCGCATCCAGGCCATCTTGGAACGAAGCTGGCAGAGAAAACAATGCGTGGTGGCCAACAGTCGGGATCCCCATCTGTGGTACGCCACACATCTCCACTCTTTCCCATCCCATATCTGGGTATGGGGCACCCTCGTTGTGGAGCTCTTCACACTCGGCGACCCTGGGAGGCGCCGGAGAAGTCCAGAGAGCTCACGTGTGGAGGCCCTGAGCTCCAGAATGCTTCACATAGCCTGGCCCAATCTGGACAACAAAGAGCAATCATATTTCAAACGAATCAAGCCATTGGTGGGCCAACCGTTGGCTAAGCAACTTCTTTGGCCCCCCTGTTAGCCAAGCGGTTGCCAAATATGTGCAACTCATCTAGCTCAGAGGCGGCATCTTCAAGCGACCTGTGAGCTTTGATCTTAATTAGCGGGAAGCGAACTGGGATCACGGGCCAGCCTCTGCATTATCCGCCAATGCCCCGCGTGCGGGGCCGAGTGGCTCTTGGCCCAGAGTATATTTAGAGCTCGCTGGACGAAGGCGTAACAGTCGACGTGTGCGGCATCTCTCACTTTCCTCCCCCTCCTCCTCCTCCTCCTCCTCCTCCTCCTCCTCCTCCTCCTCCTCCTATTCCTCCCCCTCCTTCTAGCCCTCAGCCTCCTCCTCCTCACGACCCTCTGGGCTCGAGGATTCAATTGGGTAGCGGGCGGGCGAGGAAGAGGATTTCCAAAGGTACAGATGCACGCAAACACACACACACACAGACACACACACACACACACACACACACACACACACACACACTTTTGAGCGGTCACGGCCTCGCACGCAGCGATGAGACGTAGAAAGTCGAGTACCATCCTGCGCGCAGGCCCCGCACACGCTGGGCCCTCGGAAGCGAGAAACCCCGCGCCACAGGCCACCACAGGCCACCTGGGCGTGGGTAGCCGGTGTGAGGGAGAGACCAAGGACGGCCAGAGAGCGACGGTGCGTGGGGAGAGGGTCCCACCAAGCGACAGCAGGGGGCGACAGAGGACGGCAAGCGCGCGCTCGACCAGAGCGGGCGGGTTGCAGCCGCAAGGAGGCTGAGGGAAGAACGAGATACACACACACAGACACACACACACACACACAGACACACACACACACACACAGACACACACACACACACACACACACTTTTTGGCGTCGCGGCCCTGCGCACAGCGACACGGCGGAGATGGTCGTAAAGCAGCGAACGCGCGCGCAACTGAGAACGCCCGATCCCTCAGAGACCTGTTAGGGTCCCGCAGCACACGCACACACACACACACACACACATACACAAACACACACACACACACACATACACACCCGCGCGCGCGCCCCCCTCCAGAAAACAATTACTCCGACGGAAGAACCCCACATAAGAATCCTCTGGGCGAATCTGGAAAAAAACATCACCGTCGTCCTCGTGGTTGGTGAGGCGTCCTGGCTGTCTCTTCTGCGTATATTTCCTGTCGCCTTGGCGCGGGCCCCCCTTCCACTCCTTACGTTGTCCCCATCCTCGCCCCCCTGTTTGTTCCGCGCCCCGCCACCTCCTCCCCTTCCTGTTGCATGAGCGCGCATGTCGATGTTCCTCGGCGCCGTCGCCGCACGGCCAGCACAGGCGCGTTCTCTACTGGTCACGTCGCGCAGCCGTGGGACAACCCCGCGGGCCAGGCTGTCGGGACAACCCCGCGAGCCGTTGGGCGCGCAAAACCAAAGCCGTTGGGACAACCCCGCGGGCTTCGAGCGAGGCGCAGCCGCGCTCAGGCGGAAGGCAGCACGAAGCCCAGCTCTGCCGCGAGCTGCTTCGCCTCCGCCCTGGACAAAACCGCCTGAGACTTCCTCCATATTCAGGCTTGAGGAGCCCAAAAGTGACGACAGTTACAGGGTTCCGATGACCCGCTCGGATTACCAACATGATCTGCGGGCCCCATAGGGAGGGGCTCCCGCCTGAGACTTCCTCACAATTCACTCAGAGACGAGGCTCCCGCCTGAGACTTCCTCCAAATTCAGGCTTGACGAGCCCAAAAGTGACGACAGTTACAAGTTTCCGATGACCCGCTCGGATTACCAACATGATCTGCGGGCCCCATAGGGAGGGGGCTCCCGCCTGAGCCTTCCTCAGAATTCACTCACAGACGAGGCTCCCGCCTGAGACTTCCTCCAAATTCAGGCTTGACGAGCCCAAAAGTGACGACAGATACAGGATTCCGATGACCCGCTCGGATTACCAACATGATTTGCGGGCCCCATAAGGAGGGAGTTCCCGCCTGAGACTTCCTCCCAATTCACTCACAGACGAGGCTCCCGCCTGAGACTTCCTCCATTTTCAGGCCTGGGGAGCTCAAAAGTGAGGACAGTTACAGGATTCCGATGACCCGCTCGGATTACCAACATGATCTGCGGGCCCCATAGGGAGGGGGCTCCCGCCTGAGACTTCCTCACAATTCACTCACAGACGAGGCTCCCGCCTGAGACTTCCTCCAAATTCAGGCTTGAGGAGCCCAAAAGTGACGACAGTTACAGAAGTTTCCGATGACCCGCTCGGATTACCAACATGATCTGCGGGCCCCATAGGGAGGGAGCTCCCGCCTGAGACTTCCTCCCAATTCACTCACAGACGAGGCTCCCGCCTGAGACTTCCTCCATTTTCAGGCCTGGGGAGCTCAAAAGTGACGACAGTTACAGGATTCCGATGACCCGCTCGGATTACCAACATGATCTGCGGGCCCCATAGGGAGGGGGCTCCCGCCTGAGACTTCCTCACAATTTACTCAACGATGATGAGGATGAGGATGATGAGTGGTGGTGAAGATGAGTGGTGAAGAGGATGATGATTGATTGTGAGTGGTGGTGGCGATGATGATGTTTGAATGAGGATGATGCCGATGCCGATGATGATGATGATGATGATGATGTTCATGAGCGTGTGAGAGAGTGCGAGTGATGATGATGATGAGTATGTGAGTGACTAAGCATGTGAGAGAGCATCATCGATGATGCTGATGAGGTTGATGATGAGAGAGTGCGAGTGAGTGTGAGTGTGTGTGTGTGTTCCTGTTCCTGCGCGGGGTGTCCAGAGAAAATTACTCCGACGGAAGAACCCCACATAAGAATCCTCTGGGCGAATCTGGAAAAAGCCATCACCGTCGTCCTCGTGGTTGGTGAGGCGTCCTGGCTGTCTCTTCTGCGTATATTTCCTCTCGCCTTGGCGCGGGCCCCCCTTCCACTCCTTACGTTGTCCCCATCCTCGCCCCCCTGTTTGTTCCGCGCCCCGCCACCTCCTCCCCTTCCTGTTGCATGAGCGCGCATGTCGATGTTCCTCGGCGCCGTCGCCGCCACGGCCAGCACAGGCGCGTTCTCTACTGGTCACGTCGCGCAGCCGTTGGGACAACCCCGCGGGCCAGGCTGTCGGGACAACCCCGCGAGCCGTTGGCGCGCAAGACCAAGCCGTTGGGACAACCCCGCGGGCTTCGAGCGAGGCGCAGCCGCGCTCAGGCGGAAGGCAGCACGAAGCCCAGCTCTGCCGCGAGCTGCTTCGCCTCCGCCCTGGACAAAACCGCTCTCTTGTCGAACTCCAGGAGCGCCTTCCGCAGGGACGCCGGCGGCCCGCACTCCAGGAACTCTCGCGGCGGCGGCCGCAGGATCAGCATGTTCCGCATGCACGTGGCGCGGGAGAACATGACGTAGAGGTGCAGCCACCACTGCTCGTCCGACATGCCCGTGCGGCCAGCGTCATCGTCTCTCGCGCAGTCGATGGTGACGCCCTTGCGCAGCGTCTGGCCCTGCGACAGCGTGGAGGTCAAGTAGGCCGCGTGCGTCAGGGTGAACCCCTGAGCCCCCGCTCGGATTACCAACATGATCTGCGGGCCCCATAGGGAGGGGGCTCCCGCCTGAGACTTCCTCGCAGTTCACTCACAGACGAGGCTCCCGCCTGAGACTTCCTCCATATTCAGGCTTGAGGAGCCCAAAATTGACGACAATTACAAGATTCCGATGACCCGCTCGGATTACCAACATGATCTGCGGGCCCCATAAGGAGGGGGCTCCCGCCTGAGACTTCCTCCAATTCACTCACAGACGAGGCTCCCGCCTGAGACTTCCTCCGAATTCAGGCTTGACGAACCCAAAAGTGACGACAGTTACAAGGTTCCGATGACCCGCTCGGATTACCAACATGATCTGCGGGCCCCATAGGGAGGGGGCTCCCGCCTGAGCCTTCCTCAGAATTCACTCACAGACGAGGCTCCCGCCTGAGACTTCCTCCAAATTCAGGCTTGAGGAGCCCAAAAGTGACGACAGTTACAGGGTTCCGATGACCCGCTCGGATTACCAACATGATCTGCGGGCCCCATAGGGAGGGAGCTCCCGCCTGAGCCTTCCTCAGAATTCACTCACAGACGAGGCTCCCGCCTGAGACTTCCTCCAAATTCAGGCTTGACGAGCCCAAAAGTGACGACAGTTACAGGTTTCCGATGACCCGCTCGGATTACCAACATGATCTGCGGGCCCCATAGGGAGGGGGCTCCCGCGTGAGACTTCCTCACAATTCACTCACAGACGAGGCTCCCGCCTGAGACTTCCTCCATATTCAAGCTTGAGGAGCCCAAAAATGACGACAATTACAAGATTCCGATGACCCGCTCGGCTTACCAACATGATCTGCGGGCCCCATAGGGAGGGAGTTCCCGCCTGAGACTTCCTCCCAATTCACTCACAGACGAGGCTCCCGCCTGAGACTTCCTCCATTTTCAGGCGTGGGGAGCTCAAAAGTGACGACAACTATAGGATTCCAATGACCCGCTCGGATTACCAACATGATCTGCGGGCCCCATAGGGAGGGGGCTCCCGCCTGAGACTTCCTCACAATTTACTCAACGGTGATGAGGATGAGGATGATGAGTGGTGGTGAAGATGAGTGGTGAAGAGGATGATGATTGATTGTGAGTGGTGGTGGCGATGATGATGTTTGAATGAGGATGATGCCGATGCCGATGATGATGATGATGATGATGATGTTCGTGAGCGTGTGAGGAGTGCGAGTGATGATGATGATGAGTATGTGAGTGACTAAGCATGTGAGAGAGCATCATCGATGATGCTGATGAGGTTGATGATGAGAGAGTGTGAGTGAGTGTGAATGGGTGTGTGTGTGTGTGTTCCTGTTCCTGCGCGGGGTGTCCAGGGAAAACAAGAACCCCACTTTGGATGTTGGGAATTGACGACAGTTACAGGTTTTGGATGACCCGCTCGGATTACCAACATGATCTGCGGGCCCCATAGGGAGGGGGCTCCCGCCTGAGACTTCCTCGCAGTTCACTCACAGACGAGGCTCCCGCCTGAGACTTCCTCCATATTCAGGCTTGAGGAGCCCAAAATTGATGACGGTTACAGGATTCCGATGACCCGCTCGGATTACCAACATGATCTGCGGGCCCCATAGGGAGGGGGCTCCCGCCTGAGACTTCCTCACAATTCACTCAGAGACGAGGCTCCCGCCTGAGACTTCCTCCAAATTCAGGCTTGACGAGCCCAAAAGTGACGACAGTTACAGGTTTCCGATGACCCGCTCGGATTACCAACATGATCTGCGGGCCCCATAGGGAGGGGGCTCCCGCCTGAGCCTTCCTCAGAATTCACTCACAGACGAGGCTCCCGCCTGAGACTTCCTCCAAATTCAGGCTTGAGGAGCCCAAAAGTGACGACAGTTACAGGGTTCCGATGACCCGCTCGGATTACCAACATGATCTGCGGGCCCCATAGGGAGGGAGCTCCCGCCTGAGACTTCCTCCCAATTCACTCACAGACGAGGCTCCCGCCTGAGACTTCCTCCATTTTCAGGCTTGACGAGCCCAAAAGTGACGACAGTTACAGGTTTCCGATGACCCGCTCGGATTACCAACATGATCTGCGGGCCCCATAGGGAGGGGGCTCCCGCCTGAGACTTCCTCAATTTACTCAACGATGATGAGGATGAGGATGATGAGTGGTGGTGAAGATGAGTGGTGAAGAGGATGATGATTGATTGTGAGTGGTGGTGGCGATGATGATGTTTGAATGAGGATGATGCCGATGCCGATGATGATGATGATGATGTTCGTGAGCGTGTGAGAGAGTGCGAGTGATGATGATGATGAGTATGTGAGTGACTAAGCATGTGAGAGAGCATCATCGATGATGCTGATGAGGTTGATGATGAGAGAGTGTGAGTGAGTGTGAGTGGGTGTGTGTGTGTGTGTTCCTGGTCCTGCGCGGGGTGTCCAGAGAAAACAAGAACCCCACTTTGGATGTGGGGAACAAGAACCCCACTTTGGATGTGGGGAATGAGAAATGCATCCCTGAACTGCGCGTCGGTGCTTCTTCTGGACGCGCGCGCGCCCACGCCCTCGATGCCGCGGCCGGTGCGTCCCCGGGGTCAGGACAGCTGCCCGCAGTCGAGCACGACCACCGGGGTGTCCTTCGAGCGCCCGCGCTTCCCCATCTCCCGGACCACCTCGATGCCCTGGCACACCTGTTGATGGGCCTGTTTTCCACCACCACCACCAGAAGTTGGAGGGGGAGGGGGTCCTCTTCCTCCTCCTCCTCCTCCTCCTTCTCCTCCTCCTCCTTCTCCTCCTCCTCCTCCTCTCCGTCCTCCTCCTTCTTCTCCTCCCCCCGCCAACTTATGGTGGTGGTGGTAGTGAAAAACTTGCCCATCACCTGTCCGAACACCACGTGCTTCCCGTCTAGGTGGTGGCAAGCGGCCAACGTGATGAAGAACTGCGACGTCTGCGAGTCCCTCCTCGGAAGTGTGAGGGCTGCTTCCCCCCCTCCTCCTCCATCCTCAGCGTCATTGCAATCCTCTTTCTGGACCAGAAAACAAACGGCACCAACCCACCTATGGCCACACGGGCCGTAGCGTATACCAGGACGTCTGGCGTGGGTTTCTGCATGGTATACGCTACGGCCCCCGATGGGCCGTAGCGCAACGTGGAGGGCCGTAGGTGGGGTAGTGTCGTTTGTGTTTTGGCCGATCCTCCTTCATCCTCATCGTCATTGCAATCAAGCGTCAACAACAGCAGAATCGTCATCATATTAATGACCACACTCATCATCAGCATCAACATCATCACAGGCAGCATCATCGCTAACAACGTCTACACAATCACAATTATCATCGTCGATCGTCATCGATATCGTCATCGTCATCACCATCATCAGATTCCTCATACTCGTCTGCCGCCGCCTCCTCCTCCTCACCACCACCACCTCCACCATCATCACCATCAGCAACATCATCATCTCATGTCAACCTCATCTGAATACTTCTCCCCCGCCTGCTCCTCCTACCCCTCCCCCTCTTCCTCCTCCTCCATTTCCTTATGCTCATTGTCCTCCTCCGGGTCGTCCTCGGTGATTGAAACACAAGGTTGTTGGACGAGGCGGGTAATTATCAGGCCTCTGCGGGCCTCTGGGTGCCTGAAGGACCTCCCAAAACCTCAACAAAAAACATCCAAGGACGTCGAGAGACCCCCCTCCCCCCCCCCCCACCCACACACACACACACACAAACACTTTCCCTCCACGATCCACCTCCCGATTAGGAGGACGAAGAACAGTGTAAGCCTAAGACGCATCGACAATGTTGCAATCAACCCTCCCTCTAAGTTCCCTCTTCGTAGGTCCCTACAAGAATGTATGCATCGCGGGGACTGCCTGATTGCAAGACAACTGTCTGATCATCCTGAGTCCTGCCAGAACACCATTCCTGGGACTTCAGCGCCGCGAATTAACGTGACTGTTGCATCTCGAAAATCCTAGATCCTAGATCGTGCCAGAAGCCCAATCCTGAGACTTCAACGCACCGAATCAATGTGACCCGTGGGTCCTCAAACTCCTGAATCACGCCAGAACCACTCATGGGATGTCAACCCTACGAATCCGCGAAACAGCTGGAAACTTTTAAGACGAATGTGCGCGGCGCTACAACGCGAACCGCATTTTAAACGGACCCGCCTTCCATCCTTGAAGCTCTCGCAACTTGCAAAGGGCCACATGTTGAAAACGGCCCGCCCTCTATCCGTGAAACTGTTGCAAACTTGAAAACGCGAATGCGCGCTGCGCTAAAGCAAGATAACAAATTTGACAACGACCCGCCTTTCATCCGTGAAACTGTCGAAGCATTCAAACTTCAAGACCATAAATGGTAAAGAAGTCTCAGGCGAAACGCCCAGGCAGCCCTACCGACACGTCTGGGTGCGCGATAGACAGGGGGATGGAAGGGGAGAAGGGGAAGGAGGAAGAGGAGGAGAGAGAATGGAGGCTGCAGAGGTTGAGGCAAGAGGGGGGCGGAGGCGAGGGAGGGAATGGCAAGGAAGAGGGGGGGAGGGACAGGGAAGGGTGGAGAAGAGGAGGGAGCAGGGGGGGAGACAGAGAGGGAGGCGAACCGGGAGAGGAAGGGCCTGGGGACGGGCGACGGGGAGGAGGCGCCGCTGGGCGTGCCGATACAGACCACCTCCCCCCTCATTGCATCCTTACGCTCCTCCCCGTCTTCCGAGAGGAGCTGGAGGGGGAGCGGGAGGAGCTCACTCGCCCTCCTCCTCCTTTTCCTCCTCTTCCCCCTGCCCTGGCGGGGGCTCCCGGCGTTGGCCATGGAGAGCAGCCCCTCTACGGAGTGCTCGATGTAGCCGCTCGCCTGGCTGTCTCTCGGGGACGGGGAGCGAGGGAGAGACGGGGGCGGACGAGGAAGGAGGTGGGAACGAGAAGGAGGGCGACGAGCAAGGAGGGAGGGAGTGAGTAGACAAGCGCGTTCCACTACTGGCACAGTAGCTACTCGCAAATGGCCTGGATCCGCCGCGGCAGATTTACGATCCATTACAGTAAGGGAGACATGTTTTCTGACGTCTGCGAATAGGCACTTTGCGAGTAATGGGACGCGCTCGAGGAGTGATGGGGGAGGAGGTGAACGAAGAGGAAGAGGAGGAGGACGGGGTGACGTCCTCAGCGCCGCCCTTGGGGGTGACGTCTTCTGCGCGGATTTCTTGCATGCGCTGAACCCCCTCCCTGGCGCGCGGAGCCAAGGGTGCCCAGCGCCGATCCAAGAAATCCGCGCGGAGCTCTCAGAAATTATGTGTATATATATATATATATATGCCGTATACTCTTCTTCGAAACAAACAAGAACGAGGGCTGCTCCGTCGGCGGATGTCGGCCCCTGGCGCCCAGGTCATCCCGAGCCGGCCACATACAGTCAGGGCCACGATCGGGAACGCAGCATCTACGACGAAGGCAGGACGAGGAGGAAATCGGACCAGGAAAAATCGGGGGGCTCTGAGATCCGGCGGTTCTGAGGGATGTATCGGACGCCGCGGCCTCCTCAAAGCGTTCCAGAAAGCTCTGAAAGCGGTCTGGAACGCTCTGGAACGGATTTGTCCTCGTCCTAGCCCCGCCCGGGTATCAGAGGAGAACTGGGCTGGCTTTCTAACACCAAGCTGGCCTTTCGCGTACACCCGCGTGCGCGCACAGGGAGGCCCCGAGAGGATGCGGAGACGGCCCCAAGAGGGCCCAAGACAGCCCGACGGGCCCACCAAGGCAGCCAAAATAGTGGTAAAGAGGCCCCTGAGAAGGGCCCAGCCAGAGGCCCAAGAGGCGGAGACCGTATGGGTCCCGGGAGCCGCCCTCCACAAGATCGCCCCCCAAGACCCCCAGCATGCCCCGAAGAGGCCACCAAGAGACTCCCGAGAGAGCCTTGCTTCGAGGGCCCCCAGCAAAAACCGGAGCCCTGACGAGGGCTGTCAAGAGGCCGCCCCCCGAAGCCTCCAGGAGGCCACTAAGGAGCCCCACGACAGAGGCGGAGGAAGATGCGCAGGCAACACGACGGGAAGCGGCAAGCATCACACGCGGACTCGGGAGCCGCACGTCGCCTCTTCCGGGGGCCTGCGGGATGGCGTAAGCCTCTCGACTCCACGATGAGCCCAGAGGAGGATCACGCCCCCGGGTGCCCGGGGTTCCCTGAGATCCTGGCGACTCAATTTTTTCGAGCCGGGCGTTTTCGCACAATTTCGGGCCCTGGGACCCTCACCGGTCGATCCGGCTTGAAACATGGCGCAGAAAGAGAAGGTCTGGGGATCCAAGCTCGATTTTTCACGGCGTCCCAAATTTTTGGAGACGTCGGATCTCAGGGTTTCCGGGGTCGGCCCCATCACGGTAAAAAACCACGATCAGGAAAAGAGGATCACAGGAGACCTGGGCCAGCTTGCCAACACCAGGCCAGTCTTTCACGTGCACACTCCTGCGCGCAGGGGGGAAGCAACTGGCCCGGCTGATCCAGGAGGCTGCAAACAAGAAGCTGAGCCAGGTAGTCCAGGGGAGGTTTCTTGGTGTTCGAAACGATCCGAGAGATGTCTCGCTGACAGGCGACATGGATCTCAGGGTGATCGAGAATCGGAGGACCAGCGGTCGGAAGAGCAACAATATACCAGGATCCGAGCCCTCAGCGAACTCAAGGGATTCATGAATTGAGTATCGTTTAACCGATCCCCATCCCCAGCGGCGTGGCCTGAGCCCCACTGGCCGATTTACCCCCCTAGATGGCGATATAGGTCGTTCCTTTCGGGTTTCGAGGGGTGTATCCCAAACTTGGGAGGTAATTTGGTGGGGGTCTCGAAGGGGATGGAGATGGGGATGGGGTTCGGTTAAACGATACTGATGAATGAAAGCATGCACGTGTGTACTTTACAGGGGGGCAGATGAGGAAACAAAAGGGAGGACGCAGGAAGGAGGAGAGGACGAGTGAGCGACCCCTCTTGTGGCAATGCTGGGGAGACAAAGGTACCAATACAACGCAACTCCCCAGACCTCTCCTGGGGTACGTTCTGGCCAGAATTTCGAGGCGAATCCGGCGGTGGCGACGAGGGCCTCCTAGGAGGCCCCAAAAGGCGAAAACGAAAGGGGGGTAGCGGTATGGGTGCATCTTCCTTCTCTGAGCAGGAGGGAGGAGAGGACAAGACCACTTGTGCGGCACTGCGGCCTGGCACTCCACTACACGCCTCCTAGATGGGGTCCGAACAGATGGGGTCGGAGGATTGCACTGAATCGGCGATGCATCGGCGATGAATTGGCGATGCATCGGCGATGCGTTGGCGATGCATCGGCGATACATCGGCGACGTCGGCGATGCATCGGCGACGTCGGCGTGGAGAAGATCGGGCTCCACATCAAGCCGCATCGCCGATGCATCGGCGATGCGGCGCGATCCTCCGACCCCACCTACTCTTAGGTCGGGCCTGTCCCCTAGAGGCCAATGTTCGAGGAACAATTAAACATAGTCCAACAATGCTCAAGCATTGTCAAACATACAAAACATAGTCCCCATATAATGTTTTGACTATTTTTGAATATTCCTCCTGTAGAGTGACAGGCACGACTTAAACATACTTGGACTTCATCTGGGATGCCAGATCCACGCCGCTCGACTGGCTGCCCAGCCGGGCGGCACCCACGCGGGCGCTCCGGGCCGTGGCCCCAGGAGGGGTGCGGCGCTTCTCGGGCACGCGAGCGGCGCAGAGGCATCGCGCCCGTCGTGACGCGAGGGAGTGCGGAGCCAGCAACGGAAGCAGCGGAGACCGTGCCGAGACAACCCGAACGGAAAGTCGGTCTGCGGTCACAGCTTTCGACTGGCGGGGCAGAGTGACAGTCTGAACGCCGACAACGATGCCCAACCACGAGTGTGGTCCAAAACCGACCGCGGCCGATGTTGGGCAGGGGGCCGTCTGTCTCGGGTGGACAAAGCACACGGCTGCACCGACAAAGAGTCCTAAGATTCGCCTGTTTTTCCACTGCCACCACCACCATAAGTTGGAGGGGGGAGGAGGAGGAGGAGGAGGAGGAGGAGGAGGAGGAGGAGGAGGAGGAGGAGGAGGAGGAGGAGGAGCCCCCCCCTCCAACTTATGATGGTGGCTGTGGAAAACGCGCCCATCATCCTATTCTCAATGGACTACAACTTCTGATGGACTTTGTACCAGCTGTTTCCGTACCCATTCCAGCCCCCCCGAACACACAGGCGTCTCGAGCCCACGCGCCGGAGAGCGCGTCCGGCAACCGCTCCCATCGGAGGCCCGGGGGGCGGGGCGCTGCTGCGCACTTCTCTCTATTGGGCGGTCGGCAGCAGCGGGGCAGCCCTGCAAAACCATCCCCTGGCCGCGGGGGGGCGAGGAAGCGGAGGAGGAGGAGGAGGAGGAGGAGGAGGAGGAGGAGGAGGAGGAGGAGGAGGGGGGGAGGAGGGCTAGGTGCGCTCGCGTCACATCTGACGCCCTACCACTCCCTCCCATCCCTTACAATGGCGTTGATCTCCTCTCGATTCGCACAATCGGATGTCGCAGCACGATGTTGAAGATCAACGCGTAGCATGACAAAGCATGGCGTGGTGACGCCCCAAAGTGGCCCACACAATCAACGAATCGACACCGAATGTATAATAACTTCCGACGTTTTTTTTCTGAGGGACATTTTCTGGATTTTTGGGCCTATTTAAAACCATGCCGTGGCATGGCCGTGGAAATAATGAGGCCAGCGCTGCAGCGGGAGCACGATTCGGAACGAGCGGAAGCGCGGAAATGATGCTAGCGCTGCAGCGGGAGTACGACTCAGAACGAGCGGAAGCTCGCGGAAATGAGGCCAGCGCTGCAGCGGGAGCACGATTCGGAACGAGCGGAAGCGCGGAAATGATGCTAGCGCTGCAGCGGGAGTACGACTCAGAACGAGCGGAAGCTCGCGGAAATGAGGCCAGCGCTGCAGCGGGAGCACGATTCGGAACGAGCGGAAGCGCGGAAATGATGCTAGCGCTGCAGCGGGAGTACGACTCAGAACGAGCGGAAGCTCGCGGAAATGAGGCCAGCGCTGCAGCGGGAGCACGATTCGGAACGAGCGGAAGCGCGGAAATGATGCTAGCGCTGCAGCGGTACCAACATGTTGAAAAAACAACCTAGCAAAAACACAACTCCCGGGAATCCGGTGTAAAAAACAAAACGCGGATAGGGGCCAGTTACCTTCCGGACGTCATCAGGGGAGAGAGGAGTAGTTTCATAGCGTGTAACTGTGAAAAGAAAAGGAGGAGGAGGAGGAGGAGGAAGAGGAGGACGGAGAGGAAGGAGAGCAGAGAGAGGAAGAGGAGGAGGAGCAGGACGAGGAGGAGGAGGAGGGAAAGGGGAAGGGGGAGGCGGAAGGAAAGAAGAAGGAGGAGGAAGGGAAGGAGGGAGAGAGGAGGAGAAGGAGGAGGCGAAGAAAGAGGGGGAGGGGAGCGGGAGGGGGAGGGGGAGGGGGAAGGGGAGGGGGAGGAGGAAGAGGAAGAGAGGAGGAGGAGGAGGAGAAGGAGGAGGAGGAGAAGGAGGAGGAGGGAGAGGAGGACAAGGAGGAGAGGAAAACGAGGACAAGGAGGAGGAGGAGGAGGAGGAGGAGGAGGAGGAGAGGGAGGAGGGTTGGATTGGCTCCTTCGCGTAGCGATCGAAGAAAAAAGAGAGGAGCAAGGAAGGCCTGTCTCCTGCCGCTTAGGACTTAAGCGCCTTCCCTGCGACAGAATGATCCAGATATCTCCGAGTGGTGGCTGTGAGCTTCTTGGAGCACTCTGAGGCCAGGTTCTTCCTGAGCTGCTCGGCTCCGAAAAACCCACAATCGGAGCAGATCCACGTTTGCAGGAGATGGGAGTGCAGGGCCGAATGGGTGGGGTGGATCCAGCCGCCCCCCAAATGAGCTTTTAACCCACTCGGCAGACGAGAAATATGAGAATCGACAGGCTCTAAATCGAAACAATCGGATTGCATCCACTCCGTTCTCGTGTCGTGGGATGCGCTACCTCTAGACCTGCTACACCTCTTCCCACACTCACTGATGACATGAGAACAGGAAAAGAGGGCGACGGTGGCAGGGGCAGGAGGGGGCGGAGGCCCGAGGGGGCAGGGCGAAGGAAGGGGGGCTGATCCTGGCGTCTGCCTAGGGTTGGTTCGGGGTGCCTGGTGCCCATTGCCTGAGAGCGTGACTGCGCGGATGCTGGCAAAACGTTGTCATGCGAGGGGCACGGGGCAGGGCCTGTCGTCTCCGCCTCAGCGTGCCTGGTGCCCATTGCCTGAGAGCGTGACTGCACGGATGCTGGCAAAACGTTGTCATGCGAGGGGCACGGGGCAGGGCCTGTCGTCTCCGCCTCAGCGTGCCTGGTGCCCATTGCCTGAAAGTGTGACTGCACAGATGCTGGCAAAACGTTGTCATGAGAGGGGCACGGGGCAGGGCCTGTCGTCTCCGCCTCAGCGTGCCTGGTGCCCATTGCCTGAAAGTGTGACTGCACAGATGTTGGCAAAACGTTGTCATGAGAGGGGCACGGGGCAGGGCCTGTCACCTCCGCCTCAGCGTGCCTGAGAGCACCGTCCGGTTCGAAAAAAAAACGTGCGCAGGCCTGAACATCAAAGTGCAATTTTCCACATGCCAATATGGAGTGTCAATTGGAAGCGGGCAGGGGGGCTGGGCGGTCTGTACTGCAGCCTAGCCCGCTCGACATGTGAGGCTCGATCTCCCACGTGTGAAAAGACCGTCGGCGGGGATGCGTACGCACAATCCCGTCGCTTATTTCCTCGGAAACCTACGCCTCCTCTCACCTACTACCTGATGGGGCACGGGGAAGAGGACGACACAAAAGCCGATAAGAATATGTCAACATCCGGTGGATTTTCTCGCGTCCTGCTGCTGCCACTCGCTCTAAATTCGAATGCACACTCGGATCCGTCGCCGCAGGGAAGGAGGGAGAGTGGAGGAGGAGGAGGAGGAGGAGGAGGAGGAGGAGGAGGAGGAGGAGGAGGAGGAGGAGGGGAAGGGGAAGGGGGAGGCGGAAGGAAAGAAGAAGGAGGAGGAAGGGAAGGAGGGAGAGAGGAGGAGAAGGAGGAGGCGAAGAAAGAGGGGGGAGGGGAGCGGAAGGGGGGGGGGAGGGGGAGGGGGAGGAGGAGGAGGAGGAGGAAGAGAGGAAGAGGAGGAGGAGGAGGAGGAGGAGGAGGAGGAGAAGGAGGAGGAGGGAGAGGAGGAAGCGGAGGAGAGGAAAAGGAGGACAAGGAGGAGGAGAGGAAAACGATGACAAGGAGGAGGAGGAGGAGGAGGAGGAGGAGGAGGAGGAGGAGAGGGAGGAGGGTTGGATTGGCTCCTTCGCGTAGCGATCGAAGAAAAAAGAGAGGAGCAAGGAAGGCCTGTCTCCTGCCGCTTAGGACTTAAGCGCTTTCCCTGCGACAGAGTGATCCAGATATCTCCGAGTGGTGGCTGTGAGCTTCTTGGAGCACTCTGAGGCCAGGTTCTTCCTGAGCTGCTCGGCTCCGAAAAAACCACAATCGGAGCAGATCCACGTTTGCAGGAGATGGGAGTGCAGGGCCGAATGGGTGGGGTGGATCCAGCCGCCCCCCAAATGAGCTTTTAACCCACTCGGCAAACGAGAAATATGACAATCGACAGGCTCTAAATCGAAACAATCGGATTGCATCCACTCCGTTCTCGTGTCGTGGGATGCGCTACCTCTAGACCTGCTACACCTCTTCCCACACTCACTGATGACATGAGAACAGGAAAAGAGGGCGACGGTGGCAGGGGCAGGAGGGGGCAGGAGAGGTGCCCCTCCGCCTAAGGAGGGGGCATGGCGCCCCCTTCCTTAGGCGGAGGGGCACACAATGGTGACCACGCAGCCCTCGGCGCGCGCAGGCGGCTTCGTGGTCATGGGGGCCAAACGATACCAGGTCCAAACTCCCCTTGACGGGGCAGCCAATGGTCACCACCGGGTGTGCGTTCTGCTTCAAGTCTGGCCCGACTGAGTCGAAGTCGATGGTGACGTTGCGCCATATGAAAGACTCCAAAGATTCCAAGATCTGCTGCAGGCCCGCCGCGTTGACCGCGATCGCTGTGCCCGCCGCGTCCCTGGCGCAGTTGGGGTCGAGATTGATCTCGTAGATCTCGGCGAACGACGCGATGGCCGAGACCGAGACGCCCGCGTCCTCAGCGGGCACGGCGCGCGCCTGGGGCCGCGCCCGGGCACCCAGGCTCGCGCTAGATTGCGCGGGCGAAGATGTCTTCATAGGCCCGCACTGCTGCATCGCAGCATCAAGAGCCTTCAGCGCCCCAAGCGCCGCAACGTTGGCCAGCGACTGCACGGCCAATTCCCAGCCCTTGCCCCGGCTCTCCGAAACGACCACGACGTCCATCTCGATGACTTCGGCCTTGACATTCGGGCTGAGGAGGAGGGGGGCCGCCGCGAAGCGGCCCTTGATGCCGGGCGCCCTGGCGCCGCGCAGGGGGCGAAGCGGGACCCCCAGGAGCCCGACCAAATACTCGCCGCGCACGTCGGCGAGCTTCAGCACATCCTCTCGACACCCGAATACGTCGCCGACGACGGCTGGAATGCACCCCTGCTCCGAGATGAACATCGCCGCGTCCGCGGCGAACTTCCACCAATCGATGAGCAGCGCGCTGCGCGCGGTTACTTCTGGCGTGCCAATCAAGTCACTCAGCGACGCGCCCTCTTGCCAGGATGACTGCAACCTCTGCTTGATATCACAGCACGCGGGTTGCATTGCCAGCGGCTTCTCGCCCTGAAGGTTCTTGGCCATGAACTCCATAAGCGGCTTCTTGCACGGCCCATCCACGACTGCCTGGATGGACTTCGCGCCGCCAGCTTCATCCTGAGGTGCCTGCGCGTCGTCGTCGGCCGCCGTCGCCTGAAGGGCGCGCTTCAGGGCTTCCTTGGCAGGGTCGAAATCCAAAGGCATCTGGCTCGACTGGGGCAACACCTGCGGCTGGACCACGACGCCTCCAGACAACTCCTTGCACGCCGAGTGGACCTGCACCAACGTGTCCCGGACGATCCCACGCAACTTGCCCCGCTGCTCATACTGGCGGCCGGTGAGCGACCTTCCCGCGACAGGTAAATCCCAAGGTCAGGGCTGCGACCCCGCAAATAACTTTGAACCTCGCCTCTGGCGGCATTACGTCGCATGATTTGTCGAACTTGCAAACTTCCTTGGCGCGCGCAACGACCGACAGGATGTCATCTCCGAAGAAGACCTCGCGCGGGTCTGCCACGCCACTCCCCGTGGCGTTGAAAAACTCGACGGCGGTCCTGAACGTTTCCTTCGGGGGCGCGGGCCCCTCTGGCTGGCCCTTCTTGGTTTTCTTCTTGGGGCGGCCGAGCTCGGGTCATCGTTGACGTAGACCGTCAAGTTCTTCATGGCGGTAGGGGGCCTCCTCGAGAGATCGGCGCTGGACTCGTCGAGAACGAACGCGGCCATCTCCTCGGCGTTCCCCCCGACCTCCTCTTTGCTGACCTGGGGCGCGAAGAATTCAACGCCCTCCATGATCAGGGCGGCGACGCGCCGACGGTCAACAGGATCGCCATTGATCTTCGAACAACCGAAACTCTTCACCACGCAGGTCACCCAGGCGCGCATGAGACCAAGGATATCGGCGCTGTCCTGGCTGGCGAAGAAGTCGCAGTGGCTGCCGGCGCACGGGAAGAACGCATCCTGAGGGCGGCGCCCACAAGACATGCATCTTTCCCCTCCTCTAACTCCTCTGGCCCCCCATGAACTGTTGTGAAAATGCAGCCCCCCCCCTCGGGCCCTAGGGCCCGCTCGGAGCCTTCCGAAGCCCTCTGGGAACAGAGTCGACCAAGAAGACAACATGAATCGCATGTCTTCGGTGCCCCCGCCTTCGCTCCCCCCCGGGGTCTGAATTTGGGCATCTTTGATGTTGTACTTGTCGAGTGTGGGGACTAGGCTATTGCACCTCTCGAACATCGAATAGAGAATAAACTTATCCGTGCAATTCCTGTCGATGAACCTCTAATAGGCTTGCTCATGCGCCATGCCGCCTTTGACCTGGCCGCCGCCACCCAGCTTGGAAGTGATCCCCTTGTTTGGTTTCCCCACCGTCCACGCTGCTTCCATGTCTGGGATCTCGGACAAGAGCTCCAGCCAAGAATCGGCTGCTCCCTGGTGGAACTGATTGCGATAGTCCCTGGCCCGCGCAAGAGCGGCCTTCGGGGTGCGACGCGATAAAGATGGCGCATCCCTCCAGCCCGCGCTCGACCGCGTGCTGGATCAGGGGGTTGGACGCCTTCCCTGTGACCGGGCCCGTGCCCTCGTGCGCCGCCTGGTAGAAAGCTCGGCCCCGAGTCCCCCATGTCAGCGCGAACGCCGGGCACTTGTCCTCGGGGGAGTAGACGAGCCACGGGGCCACGCCGACGCCCCTCTGGCACCCTCGGCGCAGCGTGCTCTCCTTGTAGTAGAGGGCGTCGATGCGCTGAAAGTTTTATCTCATTCCGCCGACTCGCCCCCTCCTCCTAGTCCTCGGGGCTGTCGGGGCCAGCGCGTAGAGCTCCCACCGGCTTCCGCATCCTTCCACGCCCTCGCCCTCCGCCCCCCCCCCCCGCCCTCTTTCCCCCCCCCAGGGGTCGACCTAAAACGCGCGTTATCTGCGCGGTTTCGTTCTCCATCTAGTTCTTGAATCCGCATTTGCTGCGACGCAAAGTCGAAGCGAAAACGGCCCGCGAGATCGCCTATGCCCAAACGCCGTCCAGGTCGAACCCTGCCTCTATCCTCCTCCTCCTCCCCCCCCCTCCTCTGGCCCCTGGAAGCAGGGAAGGAAGCAGGGTCGCCGTTGATTTTGGATTGCCCTGCGCACTGGGCGGCGCCGCTTGTTCAGCTCGCGCGCGACGACCGTCTGGCGCCCCACGTTCGAACTGTCCGCGCACCACCGAGGGGCGTCGACCACCTGCGGGTAGTTCACTTGGAAAGCCCGGAAGATCGCTTCGAGCCGCAGGGGGCCGTCGACGTCGCCGAAGAGGTCTTCGATAGTCGCGTCTGGCCCGTGCAGATCCTGCACGCTTCGCAGCGCCCTGTCTGCCGGGGCCAGCGCTGAGGCTGGCAGCGAGGTGGCCGCGGCGGAGGGCGGCTGCACTAGCGGGCCCGCAGGGCCCTCTGGAGGCCACACCTCACCCGCCCGATCCGCCAGCACATCCGAAACCTGAGCCGCCACGCCTGCCGCCAAGGCGCCGAGGGCCGAGGGCCGGGGTCACCATCGTCGATTCCACGCCAGGCCTGCGCGTCGCGCACGGGCCGAGCAAGCTGAGCTGCTGAGCCCGAGAGCCGAGAAGCGGACGGACATGGGGGAGCACGCGTCTAGGGCCGGGCGGGGCGGGCGCGAGGGCGAGACTGCTGCTTGCTCAGTGCGCTCTGTCAGCTCTGTGCGCGCGCTTGCTAAAGGGCTTCGTTTGTCGGGGTGTTTCTCACAGGGGCGGATCTCCTGATGTCTAGTTTTTTCACTCGACGAACAACCAATAGCATACGCGCGCGGGCCGAGCAATCTGAGTTGTCGAGGCGGACGGGGAGAGAGCGGAAGAGAGCAAGTGCCCGGGGCAGGGCGAGATCGAGAGGGCTCTGTAAGTGCATTTGCTAAACGGCGTCGCTTGTCGGTGTGCTTCTCGCGGGGCCTTTTCATGGGCTCGATGGGGGGGGGTCTTGCTCTCCAGTTTCAATCGAGGAGCAACCACTTGCAGATGTAAATACATAGAGGCTTCGGAGGCTATGATGATGATGATGGTGGCGGTGCTGGTGTTGTTGTTGATGATTATGCTGGTGTCATGGTGGTGCCGGTGATGATTCTTCAGGCTTGCGCCACATCCGCCGACCCTTTGGTTGGTCTGCCTGGGGGGGCGTGGCTACGCACGCCGTTGCTGGTAACTCGCGCGGGCCCTGGAACGCACGCACGCGCGCGCGCGCCCTCGCCGGCAACTCGCACGGGCCCTGGAACACACACACACACGCACACACACACACACACACACACACACACACACACACACGCACGCACGCACGCACACACACACACACACACACACACACACACACACACACACACACACGCACGCACGCACGCACGCACGCACGCACGCACGCACGCACGCACGCACACGCACACGCACACGCACACACACGCACACGCACACGCACACACACACACACACACACACACACACACACACACACACGCACACGCACACCGTCACTGGCAACTCGAACGGGCCGTGGAACACACGAACACACACACACACACGCACGCACACGCGCGCACACGCGAACGGTGACTCGTAACTCTCACGGGCCCTGGAACACACACGCACACACACACACGCACACCGTTACTTGTAACTCGCACGGGTCCTGGAACACACGCACGCACACACGCGCGCGCACGCGCGCGCACGCACGCACACACGCACGCGCACATACACGCAAGCCGCCGCTGACAACCCGCGCGGGGCCTGGGACACACACGCGCGCACCTTTACTGGTGATCTCGACGCTGCTGACATCGATGCCGACGTCGTTGTTGACGGGCCCTGCACGACTACACAAGCCGCGCGCCTGTCCGCATCGCGGTGGCGATGATGACTGGTTCAGCCTGCAGGGCCCCAAGACTGCCCCCCCTCTTCGCCGATGGCGGGCAAACGGGCAGCGCGTTGAATTATCAGCCAGCGCTGAAGAGAAGGAGGGGCTGGCGGAGGAGGCGAGGGATGGGGGGGGGTAAGGGAAGGGGCGGGAGGTGGAGGGGCGCGGGAGCCAGGAGGATACGCAAGCGAGAGAAGGGAAAAAAGGGTCGCATCAGCATCAGCGTTTGCACGCTACTTCCCGCCGCTGGCACTGGCACGGGGAAGAACCCGGAATTCCAAGGGTGGAAACCCGGAACCCGAGGGTCCCGGGTTTTTCACAACTCCTCAAGGTCCCGGGCCCCAGGAGAGGCGAAGGAGAGGAGAAGGAGAGGGGAAGGCGCGGCCTCGGCCACGCTCCGACGCGGCCTCGCACAGCCTCGGACGCGCTCCGACGCGGCCTCGGACGGCCTCCGACACGGCCTCCGACACGGCCTCCGACACGGCCTCCGACACGGCCTCCGACACGGCCTCCGACGCGGCCTCCGACACGGCCTCCGACACGGCCTCCGACACGGCCTCCGACGCGGCCTCCGACACGGCCTCCGACACGGCCTCCGACACGGCCTCCGACACGGCCTCCGACACGGCCCTCCGACACGGCCTCCGACACGGCCTCCGACACGGCCCTCCGACACGGCCTCCGACACGGCCTCCGACGCGGCCCTCCGACACGGCCTCCGACACGGCTTCCGACACGGCCTCCGACACGGCCCTCCGACACGGCTTCAGGAACGGCTTCCGGAACGGCTTCCGGAACGGCTTCCGAAACGGTTTCCGACACGGTCTCCGAAACGGTTTCCGACGCGGCCTCCGAAACGGCCTCCGAAACGGTTTCCGAAACGGTTGCCGAAACGACCTCCGAAACGGTTTTCGACGCGGCCCCCGAATCGGCTTCCGAAACGTCTTCCGAAACGGCCTCCGAAACGGCTCCTGAAACGGTTTCAGAAACGGTTTCCGACGCGGCCTCCGCCATGGACTCCGGCACGGACTTAGGGAGAAAAAGAAGAGTGGGGAGAAAAGGAGGAGCGGAGAGAAAAGGAAGAGAGGAGAGGAAATGAGGAGAGGGGAGAAGAGGAAGAGAGGAGAGAAAAGGATGAGAGGAGAGAAATGAAGGAGAGAAAAGAAAAGGAGGAGAAGAGAGAAAAGGAGGAGAGGGGCGATAAGGGGGAGAGGGGCGAAAAGGAGGGGAGGAGCGAAAAGGAACAGAGAAACGAAGAGGAGGAGAAAAGAGAAAAGGAGGAGAAGAGAGAAGAGGAGGAGAGGAGAGGACATGAGGAGAGGAAAGGAAAGGAGAGGAGAGACAAGGAATCTCTGGGAATCTCGTTCTGATTTTCTGGGAATCTCGAGGATCCCTGGGAATATCAGAGGAGTCCTTGGGATGATATTGGAATGTCTAGGGAACTCTGTGAATCTGTCAGAATGCCCATGAATTTGTCAGGGGCCCCTTCGAATCTGCAGGGACCTTTTCTTGATAATCTTTAGGGATATATTAAGAACAGTTGGCTTTTTCCCAGGAAGCTCCTCTGGCATCTCTGGGAACCTCTCAGGAACCTCTGGGCACCTCGAGGAATCTCAAGCAACCTCTGGGAGTGAATCCCACCAGCCCTTTGGGCGTGAGTGGTTTAGAGAGCCAGGTCTGTTCTCAACCCCCGTTCTTCCCCTTCGGGGAGGGGTTTACCCCTCCCCCTACCCCCTCCCCCTGGGCCTGGAGAGGGCGCCCCGCGGGTGGTTGGAGGGGCCTTTTTTCGACTCCAGGGAGGGCTAGAAAACGACACCCCTCACGAGGATTCTGGCCCCGACGGGGGGAGGCAGAAAAAAGCTCCCCTCCTCTTTGAAGCCACAATCATTGATTTTACTACGGTTTTGGCCCCATTTCGGCCTTCTGAGGGGGCAGCGCTAATTAAAGCTCCCCTCTTCTTTCAAGCCAAAACCATTGATTTTACTGCCGTTTTGGCCCCATTGTGGCCTTTCTGAGGGGGCAGCGCTAATTAAAGCTCCCCTCTTCTTTGATCGATTTCCTCCGAGATGGCCCCAAGAAGCGCCCAGGAGGCACCAAAGCCCCCAATATGGCCCCAAGAGGCCCCCAGGAGGCCCCCAAGAGGATCCCAAACGGCCCAAAGAGGCCCCCCCGAGGCACCCAAGACGCCGAAAAGCCCATCAGGACGACCCTCTACTCGCCTGGGCGTCGTTTCTGAACGGGAAGGAGGAGGGGCCCGAACGACTCACACCAGGACGAGGGGCCCGAACAACTCACACCACGAGAAGCCCGAACGACTCACACCAGGACGAAGAGCCCGAACGACTCACACCACGAAGAGCCCGAACGACTCACACCAGGAAGAAGGGCCCGAACGACTCACACCAGGACGAGAAGCCCGAACGACTCAAACCACGAGGAGCGCTTTCTCTCCCTCCTCCTCCGCCTCGTCCTTTTCCCGCTCCCACCACAAGGAGGATGTACAAGGAGGCGGGAGGAAGGAGGAACAAGGGAGATATGCGGGGGCAGGCGGAAACACGCCTGAAAAACACGACTGTCGGCATGCTTCGCTAGAGTGGCTGTTTTGAGATGGGCTGGTGGGGATACGCGAAGCGTGAATAATTTCGAGTGATACCTGGGCATATCTAGGGATTTCTTGGAATATCTAGGGGTCGCTGCGAATCTCTGGGGATATTTGGGCGCCCTCGGGAATCCTGCGGAAGCTTTAGGAATATCCAGGAAAGCCAAGGAATCTCTCATAATATTTAGTAGTATCGCGGGAGCTCTTGGCAGCTTTTAAGAATCTTTGGGAATTCCAGGGCTTCTTTGGGAATCTCTAGGTATATTTGGGGTCTCTTGGGATCCCTGCGAATCTCGAAGATTCCCTGGGCATCCTTGGGAATATCTGAAGACTTCGGGGGAACGCTAGGAATCTTAAGGGGTCGTCAGAATGCGTTAGAAATCTTTAGTAGAAATCTCCGGGAATCTTTAGAATTCTCGGGGAATCTTCAGGAACCGATAAGAACCTCAAGAAATCTTTAAGGCAGTCCAGGAGTGTCTCACCATCGCGTGGGATGATTTGGGATTTCTAGAAATCTCTCCGAATCCCGAGGGACGTCTAGGAAGCTCTTCGAATCTCTAGAAAGTTCAGGGGATGTTCAAAGATATGTGGGAATCTGCAGGAATGCTTGGGGAACTCAAGAAGTCTCTGGGATCTACTGATATCCAGGAAGCTCTGGGAATCCCCAGGCATCTCTAAGAATATCCCACAATTTCATATAATTCCAAGGAAACTCCAGGAACCTCTGGGCAACTGTAGGGGTCGATAAGAATCCCCATGAATCTTCAGGGATCTCTGGGGGGCCCTCCGAATCCTTACGGATATTTGGGAATATCCTGAGGATCTATATGGATATATAAGAATATGTTGGAATAGTTGGGAATCTCTCGGCGTCCTCAGGGCTACTAGGGCTCTGTAGGACTCTCAAAAGTTCAGAGGAATCGCTAAGAATTTCTGGGGATCTCGAAGAATCCCCCTAGGGAACTCTGGGAATTGCATGCCATCTCCTGGAATGCTTAAGATGTTCTGGGAACCTTTCGGCTCTCTAGGGACCTAGGTCCCTCCAACAATCTCTAAGCATTTCCCAGAAACACGGGAAATATGGGATAATCTCTAAGAATGTGTCAGGAATCTTTCTGAACATGCAGGCATGTATCCGAATCGTTCTAGGGGTCTTGGAGCAGTTGTAAGAGTCTCGTGGCATCTCTAGGAATCTCCAGGAGTCCTTCGGCATATGTGGGGATCTCTGGGAATCGCTAGGGATCTTAGGGGATCACTAGGAATCTCGGGATCTCTCAGAAACTCTAGGAATCTCAAAGAATCTGGCAGAATCTATGACAATATTTAAAGCGGCTTACGAGTGTCAAGGAGTCTCTGGGAATCTCTAGGAGTCTCCAGACATCTTCAGGAATCTGTAGTAATATATAAGAATATCCCGCAACCTCTGGGAACGCTTAGGAATCCCAAGGAATATGCAGGAATATCGAGAGCCCTAAAATCTTCAGGGATCTCCAGGAATCTAGGAAACCGCCCCATCTGAGGTAAGATTGGGCCATGCGCCCCCCGGCCTTGCATCTCCCCCCCGCTTCCCCACTCTGCCCTCTTAAAAGAACCCCAGTGTTTCCTCACTGTTGCCCCAGAGGGTCTTATTGACAGCCCAGGGCGGGGGGCGAAAGAACATGCAACAACGTGACTTATGATGCTTTCGGCTTTGGGGAGGATATCACGCTGAGCTGTCTCAGCGGCGCCCTTTCGATTGCTTAGCGCTACACTTCGCATTCGTTCGGCACACCTCTGTGCTCTCGCGGGCCTCGCGGATTTCTCCTGCGCGCCTGGCGCCTTCGTGCCGCGTCTCTTCTTGGTCGCGTCTCCTGGGGGGAAAGCCGTCGTCGCGGCCCTTCTCCACATGTGCGCGCTGGAAGTGTTGAGCACGTGGTCTTGCGATTGTTCCAGATGCTTCAGACCTGCGCTCACTCATCCCCGGTGTGCTTGCGAGCCTCCCATACCAGTGCGCAGTTGCACCATTGTGTCTCTTGTAATTCGAAGATACGCCCATGAAAGCCTACGTGTGTCAATGCGTTTCCATTCGCATTGGTGGGTGAGGGTGCTCTGCTTGTTCCTAACTATTCACGCTTCGCGTGTCCCCACAAGTATCCCCGCCAGCCTGGCTAATGTCACACCCAGTGCGGCGCCTCACCACGCTATGACAGGCGGGTGACTGGGGCCAGGCCCACAGGGTTCTCCACAGGGCCGGCCCCCTCACGTGCTCGGGATGGTGGGCCCCGGGAGCCCCGCGGTCGCTTCGGAGTGTCTCAGCCTTCCGTCTCACGCTGCGCTTCACCCGGGCTCCGTCCCAGCCATTCAGGCAGGTCTACGACGTCATCTCGGTTCTTGCTCAGCCCACCTGGCTGGTATACGCCGTTGGCACGGGCCTGGACGTGGCGCCCCGCTGGCGACTCGTTCATCGTTCACCTCGCCTTCGCGACCACCAGGCGTGAGAGGGGTGTGGGCATCAGCTCGCTTACGTTCTCGCCTTCACAGAGTGGTCCACGCCGCAGGGCATACACCGAATTCCCTGGCATTTTGCTCAGGGCTGCACGATGCCTGAGCTTCCCTGGGTGTCCTTAGCCAGTCAGCCCTCACCCTGCAGCTCAGCAGCCGCCTTGTGAGTTGGCCCGGCCGGCCCGTTCCGCGCCCTGCAACTAATTAGGTCTGTTTCCGTGCCCCAGACAGCTTTTGTCTCCGCCTGCGCTCTTCGCTCGCGGACGCGACCGGAAAAGTGTCCCCAAAAGCCCATCTAGAAACATATCGCCAGGCGAGTTACCTTGATCAAGGAAGTGTAGAAGCATGCAGTGTAACAACCGCCTTGGCAGCGTTTTCTCGGAGGCTTCTTGGAGCCATGTTGGTGCTCTCTTAGGGTCCTCGCGGAGCCTCTTGGGGCACTCTTGAGGCCCTCTTGGGCTCTCTTCGGGCGTTATTGAGGCCCTCTTGGGGCGTTTTGGGGAGGTCTTTGAAGCCTCTTGGGGCCGTCTTGGGCACAATGGCTCAAATAATAGGGGGTCGGATATTCAGCCCCCCCCCCTGGGAGACTAATGGGCGACCACAAAAGGGCGTCTTGGGGCCACCTTGGGCCGCCCTTAGGCCCCTCTTAGGCGCTCTGAGGTCTGTCTTGGAGCCCTGCGGGCCCCTCTTGAGACTCTTTTGGGCCATCTTGGGGCCATCTTGAGGTCAACAGCTTATCGGAAGCGAAAAGGGGACAAGGCAAAACAACTTGATTATTTAGGTTTTTGGTTATTTGTTTCCGGACTCTTGGGGGTGGGAACCGTCTCGGGGCCGTAATGCAGCCTTTTCGAGGCATGTCGGAGGCTATCTTGAGCCGTTTTTAAGAATCGTGGGCCATTGTGGAGGCCATCTTGGGCTCTCTGTTGCCCTCTTGGAGCAATCTTGAGCCAAAAAGGACGCTCTCACACCTCGCGCGCCACCGCCCAGACCCTGGAAGGGGGGAGGGAAACCTCTTCGACTAAAGGGAGGAAGGAGGGCAAAAGAGATAACGCTCTAGACCACCTGCGCCCAGAGGGTTGGTGGGATTTGTTCACATGTATACTCCATTGGCCCAATGAATGAAGGATGCAGCAACAAAATGAGGATGGCGAACCTCCACTTGGGGCAGGTCGGGGTCTTACGTTTTCTTGGTTCTGGACTACCCTGCAGCAGAGCATGTTGGCAGCGGTTAAAAGGATGCGGTGAAGTAGCAGGAGGAATAATATGGAGGATGATGGCGACGACGATGATGGTGATGGTGATGATGATGATCACGACGACGATGAGGAGGAGGAGGCGGAGGAGAGCGAGTAAGAGGAGGATGAGGATGATGATGATGATGAGGAGGAGAAGGAGGAGGAGGAAGGGATGGATAAGCAACGGGATGAGGCAGGAACGGGGTCGGGCGAATTCGTGTCACAGTCAAACAGACATAAGTATATGGTTTCGTTGCTCTCGAGACAAGCCTCGTCGCCACGACTGGACGGTCTTCGCAAATGTCTTGTAATGTGCGGCGGTGCTGTGTCCCGGCTCACTGATCAAGGCACGCCTGGTCGACGTAATGTTGTTTTGTAGCATTACGTCAACCAACATTTTCCCTTGCTCACTTGCTCATTTAAAAAGGGAAACTTTCACGCATGTTCGAGATTGGTTTTGCGGAGGCTGGGGGGCGAGGGGTCGGGAAGAGAGGGGTTCGACGGGGGGCATTGCCAATACCGAAGATTTTCTTTGTAGACGGGACTCCGCATGTACATACCAAGTCAGGTCTCTTTCGTTCTGAAGCAGGAAACGCTCGCTAATTTTCGAACATGGCCCCTTCTGCTATTTGCTCGCCCGTGTTTTCGGGTTTGTCCCAAGGCTCACCCCACCCCACCCCACCCCGTCCCCCCGCTCGGTCACGCCCGTTATCGCCAGCATGATGAGAAACGATCTCACGGCATCGGCATGGAGAAAAAGAGTTGCGCGGCGGCGGGCGCGGCTGGTCAGCCAGAATGGCAGCGCCACCTCTTCTGCGGTGCTTTGACCAATGCATACGCCCAGGCCACGCTCGGACTAAACACGGTCCCCACTGCAGATGCACTGCGACTGTGGGGCATCAATACGAGAACTGCCCATGGCATCCACGATGACAGCAGAAGGGAACAAAACGGCGGCCGCGGCCGGTCAGCCGGAATGGCAGCGCCCCTTGTTCAGTGGTGCTTTGACTAATTCACACGCCTGGGTCACGCTCGGATTAAACACGGTCCCCACTGCAGATGCACTGCGATTGTGGGGCATGGACATCAGGACTGCCCATGGCATCCGTGATGTCAGCAGAGAAGGAGATGAGCGGCGGCGGGCGCGGCTGGTCAGCCAGAATGGCAGCGCCACCTCTTCTGCGGTGCTTTGACCAATGCATACGCCCAGGCCACGCTCGGACTAAACACGGTCCCCACTGCAGATGCACTGCGACTGTGGGGCATCAATACGAGAACTGCCCATGGCATCCACGATGACAGCAGAAGGGAACAAAACGGCGGCCGCGGCCGGTCAGCCGGAATGGCAGCGCCCCTTGTTCAGTGGTGCTTTGACTAATTCACACGCCTGGGTCACGCTCGGATTAAACACGGTCCCCACTGCAGATGCACTGCGATTGTGGGGCATGGACATCAGGACTGCCCATGGCATCCGTGATGTCAGCAGAGAAGGAGATGAGCGGCGGCGGGCGCGGCGAGTCAGCCGGAATGGCAGCGCCACCTCTTCTGTGGTGCTTTGACCGATGCACACGCCCAAGCCACGCTCAGACTAAACACGGTCCCCACTGCAGATGCACGGCGACTGTGGAGCATTAGTATGAGAACTGCCCATGGCATCCACGACGGCAGCAGAAGGGAAACCATCGGAGGCGACGGGCGCGGCCGGTCAGCCTGAATGGCAGCGTCCCTTCTTCTGTGGTGCTTCGACCAGTGCGCACGCTCGAACCACACTCGGACGCAGTACGGTTCCCCAAATACCGCTGATCGAGGTGCTTACATAAGATACTTATATACATATATAAATATATATATAAATATATACATATATACATATATATATATATGTATATATACATATATACAAGATACTTATATCTATATAAATATACTAGAACCATCGCGCGCCCTTCGCGCGCGCTCAGGTTCAACCTCAGACCCGGGCAACGTCTGAATGCCGGATTGTGCTGCTGGACAGCAGGGTGGCATGATGCTCATGTGAGCGGCAGTCTGCTTTAGACAACCAGGGAACCGAAGGCCCCGAGCAACATCAGCCGCGGCATCACCAACACCATAAGCAATGGGGAAGACGCCCGAGACGACGGAGAATGAGGCCCCCCGTGGGGCACCCCCCTTCGGCCAGGGATCACTAGGGGGCCCGGGCGCGCCTAAGGGGCGCGCCCCTAAGAGCACCCCCCTTACGCCAGGGACCCCTGAGGGCCCCCCTCCCCTAGGCCAGGGCGCGCCTAGGGAGCGCGCCCCTTAGGCCAGGGATCCCCAGGAAGCACCCACCTTCGGTCGGGGACCCCTGAGGGCCTCCCTCCTTAGGCCGGGGCGCGTCTCAGGAGCGCCACCCTTCAGCCAGGGATCCCTAAGGGGCGCCCCCCTTAGGCCAGGGATACCTAAGGACCTCCGCCCTTAGGCCAGGGACCTCTAAGGGCCCCACTCCTTAGGCTAGGGCGCGTGCAAGGGGCGCCCCCCTTAGGCCAGGGATCACTAAGGAGCACCCCCCTTAGGCCAGGGGCCCCTAAGGAGTGCAGGGGATCCCCCAGGGCCACCCCCCCTAGGCCAGCGATCCCTAAGGGCCAGCCTTCGCAAGCCAGGGAGTGCCTAAGGAGCACCATCCACAGGTCAGGGATCCCCAAGAAGCACTCCTCCTTTGACCAGGGATCCCAAAGGAGCACCCCCCTTAGGTCAGGGACCCCAAGGCCCCCCCCCCCTTAGTTCATGGATCCCTAAGGGCTGCTTTCGTGAGGCCAGCGACCCCTAATGAGTGCCCTCCTTAGGCCAGGGCACGCGTAAGGGGATTCAGCCGCAGGCCATGGGCCCCTGAGGGCCACTCTCTATAGGCCAGGGATTCCAAAGGAGCACAATCCTTAGGGCCTGGGTATCTATGGATGTCCCCCTCAAGCTGGGATATGCCTAAGGAGCGACCACCTCGGGTCAGCGATCCCTGAGATCATGCGACGCTTAAGGGCAGCGCGCCAGAGGTCAGGGACACCCAGGAAGCACCACTTTAGGACAGTGGCCACTAAGGACCACCAACATTAGGGCATGGATCCATAAGGACCACACGCCTTAGGTCAGGGATCCCTCAAGGGGCCCCGAGACGGCTCCAGGACGGGGCACGCCCCCAAAGTAGCGTTGCTTTATGCATCGCTCGCGCGGGCTCGAGGCACCCAGGCGCGTTGCACCCGCATGAGGGGAGGGGGGGGGGGGGAAAGGGGGGGGGCAACGTTCCTGTCGCTTCCCATGCGCGGAAGGGGGGCGTTGCACCCAGAGGGGGGGGGTCTGCTTGAAACGGCGCCCCCGGGCTAAGGGCCACCATCATTCGAGGACGCCGATGGCGACGAAGACGACCCCGCGGCCGCGTCACCCATTGCGTTTGTTGGTTTGCGATGTAGTGGACGACCGCGACGGCAACGACGATGACAACGACGACGACGACGCCGACGACGGCGGGGGCGGCGCCCTTAGGCCAGGGATCCCTGAGGACCTCCCTCATTAGGTAATGAAGGTTCAAGGGCCACAATCCTTAGCTCATGGATTCCGAGTGACTCCTAAATGATATTATTCGTATGTCAGCTGCACTTCAGGACCTCCATCAATGGAGTTGTAATGGCTAGACCATGGGAGCGTGGGGCCAGCGGGCTATTCTACCGAGATGCATCAGAACTCCCATCCGCACACAAACTGATCCCCATCCTTAGACCACTGAGCCTAATACCATATCCTGCGTAGCCATCTCGCGCCTAAGCGTCACGCGACTCCTCAATATGACATGGGGCACCTCGGATATCAGTACGCCAACCAACAGGGGCACCTAAGGACATCCCTTTCTAGATCACGTCGTGGCCACGGACACGTCACATACTGTTAGCCGCGGAGGAGGAGGATGAGGGGGACGCGGAGAAGGAAGAGGAGGAGGAAGAGGAGTAGGAGGAGGAGGATCTGATGATCCGTACCAAGACGTGTGTTTCTCTTCCGTGTGCATGGCCAAAAGAGCTCGTCTGTGCAAGCTCGTGAGTTGGTGAGACTTCTGCATTGTTTATCAGCGCGCGTACTTTTTGGTCTGCGGGTCGGGAGCGGGCCCCTTCCGGCCAAGAACTAAACGGGGCGCGAGTAGCCCCAATCAGCACACATACATGGCTGCGCCATATTTGGCAAACGAGCTCTTTCAACCTCACAGTCAACCCGCATCATCAAGATGCGCGGCAAGGAAGCAAGGGCTTCGGAGGGCCCGAACGGGGTTGGCCAGTGAAAGGTACCGGGGACCCTCGGGACGGTTGGTCCTGCTACGCCGGTAGACTGAGACTGCGCCCTCTCCCTGGGCGGGCCCGCCGCACCCGCCCAGCCGGCAGCTCAGCCCACCGCGCCCCCAGGCAGCCAGCTCTCGCACATGTCGCAGATGAGCATGCCCCCGCCCCCCGTCGACCCGGCGGCAGCGGAGGCGAGGGGAGAGAGCGAGAGAGAGAGAGAGAGAGAGAGAGAGAAAGAGAGAGAGTGGTTTGCTAGGGGGGCGCACGGCGCTCGCGGGGAGGGGGCGATGCACGCGTGGATCTTGTTGCACCCCAGACCCCCCAGACCTCTCAAGGCCCACGCGAGACGCCCATGGTTCAGGTACTTCGAGCCCAGTGCTAGATCCACGAATCTTCACGATATGAGCATGAGCAGCCGGGGCCACATATGCAGCACACCGACGATGCCATGCCAGCAAGCGCACTGAGCACCCCCGAGTTCCGTTCGCTCTGCACGCCACGCAATCCATATCAAGCAAAGCTTTGTCGGCCGACGTCATGGGATCATCGCGCGCATCGCATGCCCCGCTGCGCTGCGCGGTCGCCTCGGACCACGCCCTTGCAAGACGCAGTGCCCAGGCGGGCAGGGGAGGCCGTGGATTATCGACAACAGTATTATGTCTAGTGAACTGGCTTGAAGGAGGCCCAGCGATCTTGTCAAATTTCATCCCAATGGCGCGTGCAATAACATGTTCGATGTCCACTCGCGCAGCCCGCACACCAGATGTCAAGATTGGGCGACTCTGGCGGTCCAGCCGGACGAGCTTGCCTTCCCTGACATGCGCGTTGTACGAAGCGCACTGTGCGGTCACTCAGCTCAACTAACGACATGTTGCGATATTGTCCAAGGTCTGGACTTCGCTGTTCGCTTGCTGCTCTCCCTCCGACTGCTTGCGCTGTCTCATGAGCGCTCTGCGCCCGCGTGCCGAATGCCTGGGCGGCCGCGCCCTCAGGCACATCATCGTCTGAAAAAAGCTCAGGCTCGGCAGCAGAGGCGCCCGCGCAGGGGGGGTGCGCAGACAGCGGCTGCGGCGACGGCGAAGGCAGCGACCCGCCCTGCTTTTGGAAATGCAGTTTCTTCGGGGGCTTGCGCCCAGCAGTGTGGCCAAGCAAAGCATCGCGCCCCTGTTCTGAGGGCATGGCGCGCGGCTGCGCACCTCGATGCAAACCCGACTTGCATGCTTGATCCAGTTTCTGCAACGCAGACCCCCCATCTGTTGCGCACACACAGCTGCCGCGTTGACGAGAGCAGCCTCGGCCTTGGATATCGCCTCCTCGGACATCTCCCCGCGCTCCCGGCGAGCGCGCCCGGGTGGCGATCCGACCCTCTCGCTCCCCATCACCTCCTCTCCGCGCTACCTCCACCGCCCCTCCGCTTCGCATCCGACCCTCTCGTGTCCAACCCCTCCGAAGTTTATCTCCACTCTACCTCCACTGCCCCCCCCCCCCCCGCTTCGTCTGCATTTAGTTTGACCGTCTACGATCTCGAACCACTCTCGGCAGCGTCGTCAGCAGCTGCCCGGGGCCCTAGCCCCTCCCTCGCGTAGCCCCATCCACCCTCGCTCATGCTTCTCTCAAGCTGGTCAGCCAGCTCGTCGCGCCCACTCCCAGACGGCGATGCGATGTCCAGCATTTCCTCTGCCACAACATACGAATCAACCCGTCTGTTAGATCCCCGTCCTCCGCGAATATCTCGAGGTCCCCCAAGCGCCCCAAAATTGCGCCTGACTGTCGGCTGCGAGCGAGGGGGGAAGTGAGAAGGAGAAGGCCTTGTCAGGCGGCTCGGGAATCCACTGGCCCGCTAATAAGTTGCCCCAGCCTTCCCAGATGCGCGCAAAACTTCTGAGAGGTCAGGAGGGCGTCTGAGAAGTCCCGCAGCCTTCTCAGCAGGCAGTAGCCGCCCCACTTCGCCCCCCGCGTCTCGCCGCCGAGATCGGCCGCCAACGGCTTCAGGTGCAGCAGAGGCCCCAGCCTTGGAGGCCTTCCCCCCGCCACCGCCACCCTCCTCCTTCGGCTTCGGTTTCAGAGCAGCTGGCACGATTGGCATCGGAGTTCCCAGGCTGGCGGGCCCGAAAGTCAAAGCGGCGAGGTCCTGGCTGGCAGCTCCACGCAATGACGCGGCAACTCTGCGATCAGGATCCCAAGACACAGGCGACGCAGAGATCTCGCGTCGAACGCCACGGAGCATAGATGTGCAATGCGAGGCAATCGCTTCGAAAGATGACACAACGTGCAAATGCTTGTCTAAATGCAACTCGAGCCCGCCCTTCTCGTTCGTCCGAATGGTGGATCGCAGCATGCGTCCGACCTTGTAACTCTTGCCACAAACCACGCAAGCTGG
>CAUYUJ010014158.1:75000-112331 GCA_963575745.1 Prorocentrum cordatum
CGCGCAAGAGCGACCAGCTGCTGCGGCTGCCGCTGCTGGCGCTGCTCTGGTGGCGGCGGCGCGGGCGCTGGCGGCGCCGCCGCCGTCCGCCGCGCCCGCCAGGCACGACTTCGCGAGCTCCCTGCGGGGCGGGGCGAGAGAGCCCAGGCGGCCCGGGCGCGCGGCAGCACGGCCCCCCTCCACTCGCGCCCCCCCCCCCCCCCCCTCGCTTCCCCGATCCTTCCTCCGCCCTCCCTGTCCGCCCCCTTTCGTCGCCTGCCCTTGTGCTGCGATAGACGAGCGGGCATGCGCGGAGGCGCGGGTCGCGCCTGAGCTGATGCCATTCGCCAGGAAAGACCTCGACGCCGCCCTCGCGGAGGACGACGTACACCATCTTGACGTCCAACGTGCCACGCCCGCACCTCCAGGCGAAGGGTTCGCTCCATCTCCTCCTCATCCTCCCCCTCTCCTCACCCATCCTCCTGCTGGAACTCTGCCTACTCATCTCCTCAATCTTTTCCTTCACGGCCCCATTTCATCCTCAACCTCATCCCGCATACCTCCTAAGGATATTAGTCCTTAGGTTCGCTCCCATGTCTCTCAGCATGACACGTAAGGAAACTTGCACGCCTGCAGCGTGATATCAAGTCACCGTTGGCCTCGATGGCGGCCGTCAGCTGGCGCTTCGGGGCGGGGACGACACCAGGAAGCGAGCGGAGCTCACTCTCCCTGAACAGCAGGCCCTCGCCTCCATCATGGCCCCCCCGAGCGTCAAGCGTTTCCCGGTGAACGTTCTCTGGGGTTCGGGGGGGAGGGGCAGCGATGCATGGGATGCATGCTTTCACCAGGAAGCATTTGCGCGGCACCAGCACGCACTGCAGGGGCACGGGCATCAGAACAACACGGATGCTCAGGCGGGGCGCACGCGTTCGCAGCACGAACGAGAGACATAGTGGTTTTCGAAATGTATTTTTCGCCTCAGCGCCGCGCACATTCATTTTAAACATTGGAAGAGCTTCACGGATTGAGGGCAGGTGGTATTCAAAATTATAGTTAGCCCAATTGTTCGTTGACTTCGGAGTGAGACTTACTAACCAAAGACACGATTTAGATCGGCAGCGGGTTTCTCGCGGCGCCGTGCCTATGAGCATTTTGAACCATTTGTCGGGAACAAACGGTGTTGTTAGCGCGGTGCTACGTTGACCCCGAAGAGAACCCTTACAACAAAAACGTGGCATAGATCCGCAGCGAGTTTCCCGCGGCACAATACCTGCGAAGCAGCTAGCACCAATCGTCGGCATCAAACGTGTGTTTTGCCCGATTTGTGGTTGGCCCAGAAATAGCCACCAACGAAAAAAAACGTTATGTATGTCGGCAGTAAGGTTCTCGCGGCGCTGCGGTTACAAATGCTCTAAACGCTTAGCGCCCGCAACAATCATCGATCAGAAATCCACACGAAAAAACAAGTACAACTGCTGCCATATTCAACAACGTGGGCGGCCAGATAGGAAACGAAGGTGATCTCAGGACCGAGATTGGGCATCGAAGGACCGAGGCAGAGCTCCTAAGGATCGACGCGGGGTAGGCCTCCTTAGACCCAGGCGGCTTCACCTTCCAGCCCGGAGCAGAGAGAAGGAGCGGACAGGAAAAATCGAGTGAGCGGCGAGGCGGGTAGTCTGCCTGGCCTCAACCGCCACACGCATGTCTGCCATTGCTGGGGACACATACGTGCCTCGAGAAGAGTACGGAGGGTTTCTCCCCCCCGTGCGACGGCATCACAAAAGTTGTCACAACCAAATGTAACACTCATCGGTTGACCATGGGTGCCGTCGCAATTGAATCGTAGGTGCCCTCGCAGCCGTACGGCTGCGAGGGCACCTACGATGAACAGAAGCGCGTGGCAGCATACGTGGGAGCATGGCCAAGCCATTGTATGCTACAACCCCGTTGTTGGGTCGCTGGTTAGAGCGGGGGCCGTCGGCGGCGGAAGGAGCGGGGCCCATGTGGAGAGAGTCAGGGAGGTGGAGGAGAAGTTGGCCTCGGAGGGAGAGGAGAAAAACGGAAGGAAGGGGAGAAAGGCTGGTGAGGCGCGGGCGCCTCTAGAAAAGCTCTCACGCTCGCGTGAGGGCGGGCGGGCCCCCTAGATTGGCCAAATGTGCCGTTTTTTTTCTCCTCGTCCTCCGTTTCTTCCTTCTCCTTCTCTTCCTCTTTCCCCCTCCTCGTCTTCCTCCTCCTCGTCTTCCTCCTCCTCTTCATCCCCCTCCTATTTGCCCCTCCTCCTCATCGTTACTTTCTTCCTCCTCCATATCCCCGTCCTCCACTCCCCAGCCAACACTGCAAGTCAGAGCGAGATCGACCCGCCACCAGTCGCGCGGCTCCCCTTGCTGTCTGACCTCTGGGCGCTGTCAGCCTCAGGCGGAGACGCGCCAGCGCCCGCGGGGGCCTCGAGACGCGGCCCGCTCGTTACCACCGACTGTGCCGCCTGGTCGATGAGTCGCGGTGGGGTCAGGGTGTTGCCGGCGTCCTTCGGGGCCGCGGCCGCGGCCGCGCCAGCGCCATCCGACTCGAGGACGCCTGCTGACAAAGGGGCGTGAAAGCGCACGGGCGCGCTGACGCGCCTGGTCCAACGCTGATCCCTGATCCACTTGGAGTTCTCGAGAACGATCTTCACCACGCACGAAGGTCGGTCCAGGCCCTCAGTCCAGTCCTCGCCGCCTGGCGGATCCACGGACACTCTCAGCGAGTTCTCGATGGCGAAATGCATACGATGATGCTGCTTACTGAAACGGAAACTCACCCCGTCCACAGCGGGCAGCTCGAGTCCAGTGGACTCATCGCAGGCATGACGAACCCACAACTTCAGGTTATTTCGCTGGTCTGGCCGAGTACATGGCAGAAGAGTTCTCTGGGTGGCACAGATGTACGCCCAAGAACTGCCAACTAACATCTCGAAGCCAGTGGTGCAACGCAACATGGTTAACCCTGGTGACAGACCGTCGACCCAAACAGCAACCTCGGTGATAGAAGACGATACGCCAGACTCCCCTTCAGAATTGGTGCCAGAATCACCGTGTTCAGTCTCGTGCGACGCACACTGGCTCTGAACATCCATCTTCATTTCAGCACTAGGCATTGTCGGCACTCTCGGGTGCGTCCTTGGTGGAGCCAGGTCCGCAAACTCTCGAAAGCCGACAAGGTACGACTCCTTTTCATCACCACTACGGAAGCGCACGCAGAAAACTTCCACCGACACAGAGATGCCACAAGTGTCCCGCAATTTGACGTGAAAAGCCGTGCAGAAATCATCATACGCAGTGCTGGAGGTTACGTGTTCGGCAAATTTTTCGCGGTCGGCCTCTGCGGCAAAAAAGGACGATATACTCACTCCCGCCAAAGATCGAGGCTCGCTATGCATTAACAAAGCCGCGAACTTTTCGGAAGGCCACACGAGCATCAGCTTGGCATCGAGCTCGACCACGGCGTCACAAACGCCTGCTAAGATCGACTTTGCGGCGCGCAACTCGCTCCGACATGCTTGAGCCTCTAAGAGGGCACTGACCACCATTGAGAACACGACGTGCAACATAACCAAAGATACAACGACACCAATCCAAGCAAGAAACACGTCATTTGTGGTTTTAGGGTCGTGGCACGGCATGCCATTGGATTTGCCAGCAAGCGCTGTGGACGCAGCGGACAGATAGCAGAGTGTCGTCCAAAACAAATTCGCTGGAAGGCTGAAGTCAATCATGCAGTACATCACGCAATCATACACTATTTGAAACTTGAGGGGGCTGATCGATTCCGAGAATTACAACAGCAATAACAGAGAAATCGCATGTGAGAGTGACAGAAGGGAATACCACACATGAAGTCGTGATGGGGTCAATAAGCTAGGAAACACATTGACTGACACAGCTATCACCCCAGCGAAAGCATAATGCAAGCGCCTGGGAACGGTATGCGGGCGGTCATCTGCGGGGAAGAAAAAGATCGGGAAAACTACCCCGACGGCTGCGACACAAAAGAACTGGTAGCTTCTCCGTGACATGGCAAGCCTGATGGATTGCTTGCGCTTGTGAACAGATTGTTGAGTGCCGTCTTTCCCAAGAATGACCGTCCTGACGACTGTAGAGAACGCGAGCAATCGAGCATAGTAATCGTGAAACCAAGACCTTGAGGCGCCCTCGGCCCACAACTGCCAAGCCAGGCGCCCCAGCATCATAGCGGCGCAGGCCGCAATGCAAATAAGCTCCACTTGGTGGACAATATCAGATAAGTCTGGCACGATCATTGGAGAGATCGGCTTGGCACCTAGCTCGTGCGGAAAGTCAGCCTGCCTAACACTCCATGTCAAAGGGCACTGATCCCAAAACTTTACGGACGATGGCAATGGGAGTGATGGTCATGAAAACGGATGAGAACGACGCTAACAAGGGAAATGGCGATGAGAAGAATACTGTTGATAGCGACAGGGTGGTTCGGATCCCGCACAGCAGCCACTCCTGGAGGGATGGGCCATGGCCGAATCCATCCCCCGACTGTGTTTGAGTTGACCGCCCGACCTCACCTCGGTGAGTTGACCACCCGCCTGTACCGCGGGTGAGTGTACCACCCGAGGGAATCGCCCGAGTGTGCCCCAGCCCTCAGTGCTGAGGATTCTCGTGGGGGCCCGGACCCCAGACTGCCAAATCTCCCGGGGCTCCCCGCGTGCCCTCTGGGGCCCGTCGCGTCTTGTCGCACGACTTCTCTTCTTCGGGCCTCAGAGGGCCCCAAGACGGACCAAGAGAGCCCCGAGAGGCCGCCTGGACGATCCAAGAGGGTCCCGAATCGCCGCACGATCTGTCCAAGACGCCCAAGATGGCCCCCAGACGGCCCAAGAAGCCTTCGAGGCGCGCCAAGAGGCCTCCCAAGAGCCTTCCCAAGAGGGCCCCGAGAGGCCGCAATCATTCCCCGATTAGGCTTGCCTCAAGGGTTCTTACTTGAATAAGAAGAATGGTGCCTCGGGGGCTTACTTTGCCCGTTCTCCGGGGGCTCATCGCGTTCCTCGGGTTCCTCAGTCATTCTTACGTTGCTCATTGCTCGGGGGTTCCTCGGGTTCCTCGGGTTCCTCGGGTTCCTCGGGTTCCTCAGGTTGCTCGGGTTCCTCGGGTTGCCCGGGGTTTCTCGGGTTCCTCGGGTTCCTCGGGTTGCCCGGGGCAATGCCAAACAACGCCAAGCAATGCGAAGCAATGCCAAGCAATGCGAAGCAATGCGACGCAATGCGACGCAATGCGACGCAATGCGAGGCAATGCCAAGCAATGCAAAGCAATGCGACGCAACGCCGAGCATTACACTACACATTACCTTGAATGACACACATGCGTGCGCACGTGCGTGTGTAAAACCACAGGTGCATGCGAACCAATACGTGCACACAGCACTTTGGGGGCAAACGTTGGCGCGGCCAGCGCGCGTCGTCCGCGCACGCTGGCCGCGCCGAGACGCGGATGCCGCGCGGCATAGCGGAAGCGGATGCCGCGCGCCATACCGAGAGGTCAGCTAGGCAGGTGCTGGCCCGACGGAGAAGGCTGAGAAGGCCGCAGAAACATCGGCAGCGGGAGGGGAGCGCACGGCGCCTTCCCGGTTGCCCCCCCACTCCTCCTGCCCTCTATCCTCCTCCTCCTCCTCCTCCTCCTTCCCCTCCAGACGACCAGTGCAGACCCCAAACTCATCAACGATGTTGCAATACACCATCCCCCCAAATTCCCGCTCTTACAACATGTACTTGCACAGCGGGAAGAATCCCGTTGGAAGACGACCATCTGGTAATCTTCAACCGTGTCGAAGCACCAATTCTCGGACTTCAACGCCACGAATGGACGTTCTTGTTTCTGGGACACCAATACCCGAAATCACCGTGACTGTCGCGTCGTGACAATCAATACACGTGTCCAAACTCCATTTCTGGGACGTCAATCGCAAGAAGCCTCCACCCGTGACACACCAGCAAACTTTTGATGCGAATGTGCGTGGCGCTAAAGCAAGCGCCACATGTTGAAAAAGAACCGGCTTCCATCCGTGAAACATCTGCACTCTGTAACGACGAATGTGCGCGGCGCTGGGGCTCCATCCACGAAGCGGCTGCTGGCGTTCAAAACGAATGTGCGCGGCGCCCAGCGCGAAACACAAGATCAAATTCACCAGCCCTCCATCCGTGAAACTCGCGGCGCTCAGGCGAGAATCACATTTAGAAAACGACCCGCCCTCCATCCGTGAAGCTCTCGTGAAGTATAGCTTCAGGATCATAAACCGTGAGAACGTCCCAAGCGAAACGCCCGGCCCGCCCCCCTGACCCGTGTCGGGGTGCGACAGGAAGGGACTGTTTAGAAGGACGAGGGATGGAGAAGAACGGAGACGAGGGGAATGGGGAGGGGGGGGGAATGGGGAGGGGGAGGAGGACTAGTGTAAACCCAAGACGCATCAACGATGTTGGAATGAGCCATGAATCCAAATTCCCTCTTCATAGGCCCCTACAGGGGCCATTTCCACTGATGGAAGTACCCCGTACCCCGTTGGGGAATCGGGAGGGGGGAGGAGGACCAGTGTAAACCCAGGACGCATCAACTATATTGGCAGAAGGCATCAATCCAAGTTCCCTTTTCATAGGCCCCTACAAACGGTCATGTCCACAGATGGAAGTACCCTGTTGGAAGACACCTGTTCGAAGATCCTGAAGCGTGGCAAAACACCATTCTCGGGACTTCAACGCCACGAATCAATACTACCGTGGCAGATTGATGGTCCTGAATCGTGGCAGAACTCCATTCCCGGGACTTCAACACCGCGAATCAACCTAACTGCTGCACCCTAACAATCCTGAGTCGCTCACAAAGACTATGTTTGGTATGTTGACCATGAGATTCCGTAGAACTCTTGCGCAATGTTACACTGGCTGTGTGCGGCGCTAAAGCAAAAACCCATATATCCTGAAAAACACCGCCCTCCATCTGCGAACCTCTTCAAAATGTTTAAAACGAGTGCGAGCAGCGCTCAGCGAGAAACGCACTTAAAAAACACCAGCCCTCCATCCGTGAAGCTCTTGCTAGCTCTTATACCGAATGCACGCGGCGCTGAGGCGAGAGCCACATTTACAAAACGGCCCGCCCTTCATCCGTGAAGCTCTTGTGAATAGGTGCAGGATCATAAACCGTGAGAACGTCCCAAGCGAAACGCGCAGCCCGCCCTTCTGACCCGTGCCCGGGTGCGACAGGAAAGAGCGACGTACAAGGACGAGGGATGGAGAAGAACGGAAAGGACTGGAATGGGGAGGGGGAGGGGGAATGGGGAGGGGGAGGAGGTCCAGTGTGTAGACCCAAGACGCATCAACTATGTTGGGATAAGGCATCAATCGAAGTTCCCTCTTCATAGGCCCCTACAAACGGTCATTTCCACGGATGGAAGTACTTTGTTGGAAGATAACTGTTTGAAGATTCCGAAACGTAACAAAACACCATTCTCGGGACTTCAACGCCACGAATCAATACTACCGTGGCAGATTGATGGTCCTGAATCGTGGCACAACACCATTCCCGGGACTTCAACACCGCGAATCAACCTAACTGTTGCGCCCTAGGCCCTAACAGTCCTGAGCGCTCTTATTTATGGGAAGCACCCGATATGTTAACCTCTTCCAAATGTTGAAAAATTATGTGCGCGGCGCTAAACGAGAAACGCATTTTGAAAACCACCCGCCCTTCATCCGTGAAGCTCTTGCACATGTTTAAAGCGAACGTGCGCGGCGCTAAGGCGAGAGCGACATGTTGGAAGCGGCCCGCCCTCCATCTGTGAAGCTGTTGCCAAATATTAAGCTCCAGGATCACGAATGGAAAGGAAGTCTCAGGCGAACTGCCTGGGCCGCCCTTCCAACTGGCCTCGGGTTGCGACAGGGAAGGGCTACTCATAAGGGAAAGGATTGGAGGAGGGGGCATACCGGCCGTCGCGGATATGCGAGGATGACCCACGAACTGACAATGACAATGATGGACGGCGACGGTGACCGAGGTGGCCGGTGACGCTTCCGCGTGCGGTCCTGGCCATGGTCCTCGCACTCTCTCCCTCCGGAAAAACACATAAACATAAACTTTCGACGGTCTGCCCGGATTTCTTGAAGCCGCGCCGAAACCCCCCTCCCTGGCGCGCGGAGCGCGCCAGGGGCAGCGCCGGAGGTGCCGCCAGGGGGGCCCAGCGCGGATCCAAAAAATCCGCGCGGAGTGCCAACAATTTCTGTTCATGGCCTGCTTTCTTCTTCGAGCCTTGGCCATGGTCCACGCACGCTCTCCCTCCATTCCCACCCGTTACCCCCTGTCGGGGATCTTCTAACCCGGGTCGATCATACCTGGGTCAGCAGGAACCCGAAAATTGCAATGCAGGAAAAACAAATAAACTGCAACGCAGGGCCTCGCAAACCCGGGTCGGCCAATTTTGCGCGGCCGCTTCGCGGCCACGAGCGGCTCGCGAACCCGGGTCGGCCAGAGGGGGTCCTCGCAGGATCCTGCAGGATCTGGTGCCCTGGCTGACCCCCATTTGTCTTGAGCGCCGACCATGCCAGAGGGGGAGGGGGAGGGAGAAGGTGGAGGAGGAGGAGGTGGAGGAGGAGTACGAGGGGAAAGCGGGAGGACGGTGGAGGAGGAGCAGGAGGAGGAGGACGGGGAGGAGGAGGAGGAGGAAGGAGGAGGTGGGAGAAGGAGGAGGAGGAGGAGGGCAGGGGGGGGGGGCCGGCGTGTATCTTGAGCGCCGACCCTGTGTCGCCCGCGGCCCGGCCTGTCCGCGGGGCCCCGGGCGCTCCCGGGAGCGCTGCGCTCGGCCGGGGGGGAGGGAGGCGCCGGGCGCGGGGGCAGAGAGCGGCCGCGGCCCCCGGGGGCGCCGCCCAGGACCCCGGGGAGGCGAGCTGGGCGGGGCCCTCTTGGCGAGAGGACAAGCGAGCACCGGGCGTCGGCGCAGGCAAGGGCGCGCCGGGCAGGAGGTGGGCGTCAGGGCCCCAGGAGGTGGGCGGAGCGGCGCTGGGCGCACGGCGCCCCGAGGGGGAGAGGCGATCGCAAAGCCCCCCCCCCCCCGCCCCCCCCCCCACCCCCCCTCCCCCCCCCCCCACCCCCCACCCCCCCCCCCCCGCCCCCCCTCCCTCTCCCCCCCCCCCCCTCCCCCCCTCACCCCCCCTCCCCCCCCCCCCCCCACCCCCCCCCCCCACCCCCCCCCCCCCCCCACACCCCCCCCCCCCCACCCCCTCCCCTCCCCCCCACCCCCCCCCCACCCCCCTCCCAACCCCCCCCCCCCCCCACCCCCCCACTCGCCCCCCCCCCCACTCCCCCCTCCTCATCCTTCCTCCTCCCACCTCTCCTCCTCCTCCTCCTCCTCCTTCCTCTCCCTCCTCTACCTCCACCTGTCCTCCTCCAAACTCCTCCCATCACTCCCATCCCCCCCTCGTACTCCTCCTCCACCTCCTCCTCCTCCACCTTCTCCCTCCCCCTCCCCCTCTGGCATGGACCATGACCAAGATCTGCAGCGACAAGATCCCGCGACATCTTGGTCAGCTCTCTCCTCGAGGCGAGACAGGCTGCCACTCGGCCCTCCCAGCTCGCCCACTCGTCCGCGAAGCTGCCGCCGTAGATGGAGTTGTCCCCGGTGCAGTCGCCACCCTCTCACGACGACGGCTGCAAGGAGAACGGGTAAGTATGGCAGCAGACAGGTGGTCACGCATGGCACTGGGAACAGAATTCTTGCACTAAGCATGTCCAGGGCAACATGAACTGAGCTAGGTCGACCGCCCGCTGTCCCCGCAGTGGCCCCCAGGAGGCCGTGCGCGGCCCCAAGACGGCACCGGAACGTCGCAGGGAGTCAGCAGCACGGCACCAGGACAGCCAAAGACTGCGCCAAGGACGGTCTCAAGACAGGCCAGAGCAAGACCAGCCAGAGCCGTCCAAGCGAGCGCAAAGGCGCCCACCACACGACACAACACCCTCCAAGCCTGTTCTAAAGCTCCCAAGAGTGCCTTGAGACCCTCCAAGATTGCCCGAATACCCCAAAAGATGACGCCCAAATACCTAAATGCTCTCCTAGAAAGCCTTGGGGCAAGCCCGCTGGAGGCATCGCGGACATCAAACAAGCCATACGTGACGGCCCTCTGGACAGTCGCAGAACCAAGCGTCACGCGTGACAAGGCTTCCCCCCCTGGGCACTCGGGCACCCGGAGAAGAAAGGGGAGTGTCTGGCAAGGCTGCCCGACTCCCTTTCCAGCAGCACCCTCCCGGGTTCGAAGGCACGAGTCAGACGGCCGGGATCCCACCAGCGGCCTGGCAGACGAAGCCAGGGATGATGCGGTGGAACCGCATGCCCTTGTAGTGAAGCTTAGCCGCGCGCCCGCGGGGCGCGGGCTCCGCGGCGAGCCCAGGCTCCGCACGGCCGAGCAACCGAGACGGCCCCCGCGCACAGCGGGGAGAGTGCTGCACTTTTGGCGGCGCGCACAAGGGGGTGGAGGGAGGGCGAGGGCCTCTTAGAAAGAGGCTGCTTCTTCGAAGGCGCCGGGCTTACATCTATAGATAAGGCCAGCGCCTTCAAAGAAGCAGGGGTGCCTCTAAGAAGCCTTCCCCCCTCCCCCTACCCCCCTCTGCGCATGGCCGACACTTGCCAACAGGCCAGCGGGGGATCGGGCGACGGAGAGGGCCGGAGAGCTCAGTGGTCCTTGGAAGACACGGCAATGTCGTGCGTCCGTTCTCGTTGCGCCGTTGTCCGATTTCGTTCCGCTTGCGGCGACCTTTTGTTTTCTGGCTCCGTGGCCTTCTCTTCCTGGCTCCCGTCGCGTAACCGATAATTCTCGTTTCGGCGAACCGCTGTTTTACCGTTCTGCTTCTCACCGTCAATGTTCTGGAAACGGTAGTATCGGCGGTGGACAAACCTCCCTTTAGTAAACCTCCCCTTAGTGAAAACGGCCTAGGACCGAAACCGAAGAACCTGGACCCGCAAAAATGACGGCCGCACGCCCTCTCGCAAACCGAAAACGGCCAATTCCTTAATCGACGTGTCAGGGTAGGAGGTCTATCAACCTCCGAAAATAAAAAAGGCCAGCCGCTTCCAAGACCACTCAGCCCGAAAGGGCGCGAGGCAGAGGAGGAAGAAAGACAGGGACGAGGAGTGGCCCCACGGCGCAGCGGTCTGTATCTGCGCCTCGCCTCGGACGGCCCAGGCCTGAACGGGCGAGCGCCGCAAGGTCTCCTCCTCCTCCTCCTCCTCTTCCTCCTCCTCATCCTTGTCGCCTCAAAAGTACTCAGCAAGTTCAAACATATTATGATGGTTGACGTCCCAGGAATGGTGTCCTGGCGCGATTCAGGATTGGCAGGGCGCAACAGGCAAGTTGATTCGCGGGTTTGAGTCCAAAAAAACAGCGTTCTGGCGCGATTCCAGATCGCCAGGATGTGCAGTAACCTGGATTCGCGGCGTTGCAGCCCCAGGAATGGTTTCCAACGGGGCATGTCCAGCAGTAAAAAGCAATGTTTGAGGGGACCTTTGGCGAGGGAACTTGGAGGGAGGGTGTATTGCAACATCGTTGATGCGTTTTGCGTTTACACTTGTCCTCCTCCTCCTCCTCCTCCTCCTCCCCCTCCTCCTCCTCCTCTCTCCCTCCTCCTCTCCGCCTCCTTCTCCCCTCTCTCCTCTTCCTTCCCTCCTCCTCCTCCTCCTACTCAATCTCCCCATCTCGAATAAGGCCTGCCTGGGAACAAATTAGCCTGGCGAAGGACCCAACCAGATGCAGTTGTGAGTAATGCTGGTGTGAGTACCGTCTTCGGTGGTTCTCCCTATGGGGCCACGAACCGTTTGAGGGGTGTGCCGAAATGGGTGTGGGGGCGGCATGCGAACGTTGCCACTGGGGCCTTCGGTGGAGCTCCTTATGGGGCCACGAAACGTGTGAGGGGTGCACCGAAGTTGGTGCGGGGGCGGCATGCGAACGCAGCCACTGGGGCCTTCGGTGGAGCTCCCTGTGGGGCCACGGAACGTGTGAGGGGTGTGCCGAAATTGGTGTGGGGGCGGCATGCGAACGCAGCAACTGGGGCCTTCGGTGGAGCCCCCTTATGGGGCCACGAAGCGCGTGAGGGGTGTGCCGAAATGGGTGGTGGGGAGGCATGCGGACCCTGCCACTGGGGCCTTCAGCGGAAATCCCCATGGGGCCACGAAACGTGTGAGGGATGTGCCGAAATGGGTGTCGGGGATGCATACGGACCAAGCCACTGGGGCCTTCGGTGGAGCTCCCTATGGGGCCACGAAAACGTCACTTGATGTGTGGGGTGACTTTTGTGCGAAATGTGTGGTGGGGAGGCTATGCGGAACCTGCCACTGGGGCTTTCGGTGGAGCTCCCTTATTGGGCCACGAATGTGAGGGGTTTGTGCGAAATGGGTGGTGGGGAGGCATGCGAACCCCTGCGACCCCTGCCACTGGGGCCTTCGGTGGAGCTCCCTATGGGGCCACGTAGCGTGTGAGGGGTGTGCCGAAATGGGTGGTGGGGAGGCATGCGGACCCTGCCACTGGGGCCTTCGGTGGAGCTCCCTATGGGGCCACGAAACGTGTGAGGGGTGTGCCGAAATGGGCGGTGGGGAGGCATGCGAACCCTGCCACTGGGGCCTTCGGTGGAGCTCCCTATGGGGCCACGAAACGTGTGAGGGGTGTGCCGAAATGTGTGGTGGGGAGGCATGCGGGCGCAGCCACTGGGGCCTTCGGTGGAGCTCCCTATGGGGCCACGAAACGTGTGAGGGGTGTGCCAGAATGGGGGGTGGAACCGCATGCGGGCGCAGCCACTGGGGCCTTCGGTGGAGCTCCCTATGGGGCCACGAAACGTGTGAGGGGTTTGCCAGAATGGGGAGTGGAACCGCATGCGGGCGCAGCCACTGGGGCCTTCGGTGGAGCTCCCTATGGGGCCACGAAACGTGTGTGGGGTGTGCCAGAATGGTGGGTGGAACCGCATGCGGGCGCAGCCACTGGGGCCTTCGGTGGAGCTCCCTATGGGGCCACGAAACGTGTGAGGGGGTGTGCCAGAATGGGGGGTGGAACCGCATGCGGGCGCAGCCACTGGGGCCTTCGGTGGAGCTCCCTATGGGGCCACGAAACGTGTGAGGGGTGTGCCGAAATGGGTGGTGGGAGGCATGCGGACCCTGCCACTGGGGCCTTCGGTGGAGCCCCCTATGGGGCCACGAAACGTCTGAGGGGTGTGCCGAAAATCTGGTGCGGGAGCGTATGCGGGGATGATGTGTGATGATGAGATGATGGATGATGATGATGATGATGATGATGATGATGATGATGATGATGATGATGATGATGATGGGAGGAGGGAGGGGGGGAGGAGGAGGAGGAGGTGAGGAACGCGGGGCGCCGTCTCTTCAAAACGAGGACCCAACACCACAGGATGGTTGGGAAAAAATTCTGGAGGTCCGCGCGGATTTCTCGGATCCGTGCTGCACGGCCCTAGGAGGCGCCTCTGGCGTCGCCCCTTGCGCGCTCCCCGCGCTAGGGATAGGGGTCCTCCTCCTCCTCCTCCTCCTCCTCCTCCTCGTCACCCTCGTCCTCCTCCTCACCCTCGTCCTCCGCATCCGCGACGGAGTGGCGGAGGCGGAGTCATCCTTTCCGATGTCTCCCGCGCAGGCTGCCCTTCTCGCCGGTGCAGAGCGCGCGGAAATTCTGGGGCGGGCGGGAAGGCGCGACTGCCTACCAGACCACCCCAACCCAACCCGAAGACCCGAATTTTCGGGTTGGGGGGGTACGGGTTCCATATTTGTTTTCTGAATATATTCCCCGACCCCCCCCCTGGAAATGGAGGGCAAGTTGAAGCCTTCGGGTTGGGTTGGGGTGTTTTGGTGGGTGGTGAAGGGGGAGACGCGCGTGTCCGCCCGCAGGCGGGCCCCCCAGGAGCAGCGCGGGCGGGCCAGGGCCCGCGCAGATGTGCACGAGCGCCGCACGATCGTTTTCCCGGGTGCTCCACGCTGTCTGGTCCCCGCGATATGGCCCACGGATGTTTGGTACGAGCCTCCAGCGCTCGATCGCACGAGCTGCGCTCTGCCACTGGCAGAGTCCCCTCCCGGGAAGGGGGGGAGATGGGGGAGGAGGGGAGGGGAACGCTTTACCATGAGAAAGAAGGGTCCTGGGGGAAGCGGACCTCGGGCCAAGGGTCGGCGACTCCGAAGGGATGGTTTCCCAAGGGTGCGGTTGCGTCCCGCACCCTGGGGGCCAGGCGAGGACCTCGACAGAGCTCTCCGCCGCATCCCGAAGAGGCCCCGAGGAAAGCAACGTCTTGCCACCAAAGCCCTAAAGACGCAGATCGCACCCCAGCGTAGTAACCACACCCATTGTCGCCGAAAGGGGTCTTTCGAGTTGTCGAGTAGGGGATCGACTACATAACTGATTTGCCCCAGAATTAAGGTGCTCTTCGAATCCATGAGAGCTGCGTAGTGCTCGTAGATCTACGAACACTCTACGCATGAGAAAGTCAATTCTGGGGTACATCAGTTCTGTAGTCGATCCCCTATTCGAGCCTTCCTCAAGGTCGGCGCTTCCCTCCCGAGCCGTCTCTGGGCGGCTGCACATGGTCTGGGAAAAAGGCCCCCCGCGGCCGAGGGCGACCCCGTTCCCTCCGGGCCCCGCCTCTTCGCGGCGGGCCCCTTGTCGCTGGCGGGGCTCGACATGGCGGCGTGTTGGAGTCAAAAAGGTGTACGAAAAGCGGGAGGTGAGAACGCATAACCTTCGGAGGCCGAAGTCGGCATTTGCGGCGGGCGACCCAAACCCCAGGGACGCAACGGTACCCTAACCCAGGGAGGGACCAGCGAAAACAGCAAATGACGGGCCGCACAGGCAAGGACACGAAGGCACCCTAGATGAAGTCGCGCGTCCTAACTAGGCGCTTTGACTGTAGATGCGGGTCGTTTCCGACGTTCGCCCCGCAAACTTCGCGGCGGCGTCGCATCCCCTGTCCCGCAGCAAGCGGTGGAGGTGGAGTGCGCGCTGGCCTTTTAGGCTGGACTCGCCACGCAACGGATGAGTGAGCTCGGAGAGCGAAAACAAGCGCCTGGTGTTTCTGTGATGAGCTTACGCAAGGCTTCCCCCGATTCGGTGGTGCGAAAAGCACGCCCGGACATTCTGATTGTATTTCACACGCGGCAGGTCGGCGAGCGAGAGAGGGAGGCTCGAATGACCTTGCGGCCAACATGGCGAATGTCACATCGTTGTGGCAGCATCATGCCGGCCGCAATCCGCGATGAGCGTAGGATTGGGAACAGAAGCAATGAGCGTTCTTTGCAATAAGCTGTGCCTGCCCCAATGCCATGTCGCGCAATTTCGGGCTGCGGCGAGGACGCTCGCGCGTCCAACGTGCTAAGATTGGGACCAGACGCGTGCCGACCTCATGCCGACCTTGCGCCATCACCTTTGGACGGCTGGACCCCTCCATCCCACTCGCCCTGCCTCCCCCTGCTCCCTTGCTTTCCCCCCACCCGTGATGTTTCCCTAGCCCGCCCTGGTTCGCCACGTGTGATGAGAATTCGGCCGAACGCCGCCCTTGCCCACGGGGATTTGTCGAAAACGCTCGCATACCCGACGGTCGTTACCCCTATCCGCCGCGTCGGCGCTGACATCCCTGGGCGCCCGCGAAGCTCACCGCTTGTTCGGCACATGCAGGAAAATCTGTTCAGCCAGAGTGCGAGGAAAGGGCCTTTCTCCAACTCTGGCTGAAAAGATTCTCCTTGAAGGCTGAAAATTGATCTGGTGCGCTCTGGCTTCCACACACTCTGGCTGAACGTCGTTCTGCAGAAGATAGCCTTCCTGGAAATCTGCCTTCTGCTGACCGAACGAACGAACGACCGCTAACGCCCGGAAGCGGCACAGAACTGGGCGACGGGCGCGCCGCGAAGCGCGGTGGCCTTCTTAGAGGACGGGGGCAACTCAATAGCGAAGGTGCATACGCTCATGGAACGGATAATGCTGCCCTTGAACTTGTCACGCGCCTGTGCTGGTGGTGGGGTTGATGGCAGCGTCCACAATGTCATGAAAACCCATTCGTGTATCATGGAAGCTGACAATATGATCATTACGTTACGCGTTGCCCTGGCAACCGTGCACGCGCTTCACCTTACGCCTCTTCCCGTACATCACCTGCTGGGTCCATCTTGTCAGAATCCTCCTTGTCAGGCGTGCCCTCGTTGTTTAAGTGTTGTTCGAACACGGTTGAATCAAACTTGGGGAATGGCGGGGTAGTCATGGTCAGGTTGGCCACCCTGTTTTTCTGATCGTTGGTGTACTTGTTGTTATGAGTAGATACTTCTCGGCGCAACGCACCAAAAACGAAATCCAAAACGTCCCTGATGGATTCGCCATTGTCGTCGGCGAACATGCTAGCGTAGACCTGCCCGGCCCAATTTGGCGGAAGTTACGCGGAAGCGTGGGGGAAGCGCAACTTGGAGCCCTTTTCCTCCACGCAGCTCGAACAAAAGGGCCTGCGGGCATGTCTTGAATTGACAGCGTCCGAACACACACAAGATCCCGAGCACGCCGCCTGGCCGAGCGGGGAGCTGGTGGTGGGCCCGCTCCTCCTCGGACACCCCTCGGGGTCACCACTCCCTCCAGGGTTCTAGAAAAAGGAACTAGAGCCCGCAGTGCCTCGGCGCCAGGCCTCGGAGGTCGATGGATGCGCGTGCAGTGCATCAATGCAGTACACAGCACAAGGCCCCTACTCGGACCACGCCCCGTGCTCTCGGGGTCCTAGAGGCTGGAAACGGGGGCTGGTCGACCACCAGGTATACTTGACCTGGCCCTGGGTGGCAACCGACCTTCTGCAGTCGCCCTTCTTAGACTTGATCTTAACTGCTGGCTCACTCATCCCCTCGAGCAGAGCAGGACGCGGCCTCCCGCCGTCGACCTCGCGCGGCAGGAAGTCCGTGCGGCACCAGCTTGGCCTCGCGCCCGGACAGCACCAGCAAATCAAAGAACGCACAAGCACGCCAAGCATGAGCCCTAGGCTCACACCCGACATCAGCACGATCAGGCTCACATGGTGGCCCCCGGCCGTGACTCCCAGCGCATGCACTGGGGTTAACGCGCTCTCGTCCATCCCGAGTGGAACCTCGCACAGCTCAGTCGAGCCCCCCTTCGCCACGGTGGGGAGTGACGCAGCCACTGCGAGCAGCGCCTCCAACCAGTTCGCCTGGGTCTGGAAGTCAGCCGGGCTGGTCCCGACTGCAGCGACCCTCGAGGCCCCTGGCACGGGCGCCTCCATCAGCCCGCAGCTCTCACGGAGCCGCTCGAGGCGCGTCCTCGGCAGCACCTTTGCGCCGTGATCCGCCAGGTTGTTCTCGCCGCCCACAGGCTCGATGGCGATGACCTTCTAGGCCGCCAGCTGCTGGGTCCAGAGAGCGTCTTGGTGGCAAGGTGCCCGGCCCCCCCTATGCCTCGACGCCTCGCCAGCGCTCTCGCACTCGAGCTGTCGCATCGCCAGCTCATGCGCACACTGTAGCCCACGAACGCGAAGAGCGCCTTCAGCCCAAGCCCCTCGCTGAGGCCTCGAACTCCAGCGCGCCACTCGGCTTCGCAGCCGCTGAGGGACTGCGCGACCTGGGACAGCTGAACCCGAGCATCGGACACCCAAATGCAGCGATGCGCACGCTGGTCTGGCTCTTCCTCTCCTTCGTGTCACCTGCCCCGTCGGAGTCCGCCCACGCGACCAGGTCGACGATATCCTGCGGCGTGGTGGGCCTGGCCATCCTCGCGCCCAGGTCCCTCGTGCCCTTCAGGTACCTTGCCAGCCTCTTGAGGGCTCGCATGTCCACCTCACGGGGCGACGAGATGCACGAGGTCAGGTAGTTGATGTCGAACTGGGCGCCCTCGCGGTCATGCATGTAGAACAACAGGCACATGGTCACGCCCCTGAACAGCTTGGCCTCTTCTGGACTGAGATCAGGCGCGTCATCTCTGCCTGCCCTGCGTGCCTCCACCCCTGGGGTGGCGCACGGGTTGGCCTCCTCAAGGCCCAGCGCCTCCAGCGCCGTCGTGAGGTACTTCTCGTTGGGCTGGATGTAGGTGGCGTCGGCATCCCGCACACGCCGCCCCCTGAGAAACTCGTAGCCGGCACCCTCGCCCTGCAGGCCTGACCACTTCACCTTGATGTTACGGCCCAGGTCCAGCACGAAGTCTGACCCTGCTACCCCAGGCGCGGTGCCGTACATGTCGCCCATATGTAGCTCTACCAGACATGGGAGCTCGGCGCGCCAGAAGAACTGGGGCGCGGTCGGCGACCGCTCGAAACCCCTGGCCACGAGCTGCTCCGCGGCGAACTCGACCCAGCGCTTCCCTCCAGCACGCCGCCCTGGCAACTGCTTCGCGAGCTGCCAGACGCAGTCCTCGGTGTCGCCCTTCGCGCGGCACTCCTCCAGGATCTCAGGTGGGCACCCAACCCACGCGCCCTCCTCCTCGGGGACGTGGTAGTGCACGCCTTCCGCGTCCACTGTGAAGGTGGGCCATCCGTGCTTCAGAGCCACGTAGTCCACCACTCGGCCGTCGGCCATGCTGCTCCCTGGCACGAAGAGGTCGTCGCGATACCCCTGCCACTTGAACTCTCGCGCGACGTACCTCGACTTCGCGATCCTGCACCCGAGGTTCGCGCCCCACTTGTAGACATGGTCCCAGCGGGCGCTGATCCTCTTGCCGACGGCCTCGCTCCGCTTGACAAGCTTGCCCACCCCGCGCTGCTTCAGGCCGTCAAGGGCCCGTCGGGTGGAAGCCTCGACCAACTGCGAGTCCGACGCATCGTGGGGATCTGGGACGTCCATGTCCATGAGGATCTGCAAGAAGTGAAGCCGAACGTCATCACAGTGCTCAGCTGCTACTCAGCAAACTCGTGACCTCGCAAGGGTGCCGCGATTGTCACCCTCCTCCGCAGGTCGCTTCGGTGATCGGCCCATCGGAGGTGACTGCGGAGACACGCTCGCTGGCGCTGCGGCCCGCGGCGCCATGGGGGTCTCATCCCCAGCGCCTTCCTCAGCCGATGCCGACGTTGCTGGCCCCGCCTGCCTGTCCCCAACAGGCGTCTGGGCACCGCCCGCCGCGCCGGCTGAGGGCGCCGCCATGGGCGTGCCCGTCTGGGTCGCTGCGCCGGCTGACGGCGCCGCCATGGGCGCGCCCGTCTGGGTCGCTGGCCCACGCGGCGTGACGGTCGGGTCTGGCTGCGTCTCAGCTGCCTCTTGAGCCGCCAGGTCGGCGTCCGCAGCGGCAGGAGGCGCGACGATCAACTCGATCCCGCGCGGGGCCGCGCCCTGCCCTCGACGCTGCCACGGCATGTGCGCGGTCGCCGCCACGGCGGTGCGATTGAACCTCCGCTCCTCGGGCAGCCTCTTGACTGTCCTCGTCGTGATCAGCCCCCCCGTCCCGAGGGAACAAATGTGCGACCAGCCGCGGTGGTTTGCCCGAGACATTCCTTGTTCGTATTCATCGTCATCATCATGGTTACAGCATTATCATTACTCGTCTTCATATTTCATCCTCGCATTCCTTCTGCAGTTCTCTGTGCGTGCACGTTTGCGCGCGCATGCGTCTGACTACTGCGTTATCTGGGCCCTGCAATATCCGCTGCGTGCACATCAGGAGGGGAAAGGGCGGCTCCCGATAATGGTCGGATTGACGACGACGACGAAAAAGACTGCATGTTTCGTCGCGCGCGCCCCCATCTCTGCGCGTCTCTTTTGGGCTTCTGGCAATCGAGATGCGAGCGTCGGCTTCGCAAATGCTCTTTTTGCCGAAGGAATCCATGGTCTCGCGGCCAGCAGCCGGTCATGTCCGCGTTGGCGCAGCCTGTGCTCGCCTTCACGGGGTGCCGGGTCTTGGCCGCGTAACCCACCAGGGCGAGCATGGCGAGGGCGCGAGTCTAGGTGCAGGGTGCGAGAGCGAAGAGGGAAGTGCTCGACCCACGCGGAAAGCTACGGAAACGACGTCGAGACAACGACAATATGGATGTGACGGGCGAGGGAACTGCTGAGCAGGCTGCCGACGAGCAAATGATGGAGGGAGATTGCGAGAGAAAGAGAAGAGAGAAGAGAGAGAGAGAGAGAGGGAGAGAGAGAGAGAGAGAGAGAGAGAGAGAGAGAGAGAGAGAGAGAGAGAGATCGGACAAGTAGGCGGACCAGGGTCCGCCCGCGAGGCGCACTGCGGTGCGACAACCCGCAAAACACTATTAGCGGCGGTGCAGCCTTAAGATACGAGGGCGGGCGACAGGCCCCCTCCCCCGGCGCAATGCGTCTGAAGCAAAAGACGGCGGACAGACCGTGAAGAACTCACCTGTCAGACCGCGTGAAGAAGAAGGCCCCAACGCAAGTGGCGACGTGAAGAACGTGGCTAAGGCGGCTTGGCGGACCGCCGGTTGGGCGCTTGGCCGCTGCGCGGCGCGCAGAGACGGGGCACCCCCCGCCCCCGCGCCCAGGCCCCGTGGACGCGGTGCCTCGCGGGCGCACGGGCTGGCGAAAAGAGAAAAGGTGCACCAGCTGGGAGCCGCATGGCCCAGCACAGTGCGCACAGGCCGAGAACCCCAACAGGAGCGGCAAAAGCTAGCCGACAGCACTGCGGCACCAGCCGCTGCCAGCTAACCTTTAACCCCCATTGGCGGACCTCGAAAGTGACAGAGTCCGCGGCCAGGCGGCGGACGGCAGAGGGGCGCCAGACGCGCAGAGGAAAAGGTGCACATGCTGGGAGCCGAATGGCCCAGCATGCGCACAGGCAGAGACAGTGCAAGGGTGCAGAGGAGGCCCTCACAGCGGATGCACCCGCTACGACATGGCGGACAAGACATGGCGTGATGGCTCGGGTGCGCGGGGCGGGGCTGAAGCCGCCACCCCCGCCAGCAGGCACGGCACACCACGGAACAGCGCCCGGGTGAGCAAGGCAGGACGCGCACTTGCTGCGAGGGCGAGGCCGTACCACGCTGGTCAGGATGAGGGCAAAGTGAATGAGAAGCCCCAGCGCTCTTCGCTCTTGAAAAGTACAACGCATTTTGTCCCACCTATTTGCTCTGAAAACCAAGCTGTAGATAACGAAGGTGGCCGGCCGGGTAAACGTCACCACATTCAGGGAGGAGGAACAACAAATACATAAACACTGCGTGTGTAGTGTACGCACCAACGCCTGTACAACAGGCTTTCAAGAAACAAAGGCTAACTCAAGATTTGCACAGCATGCACGGCATCTCGGCGCGGAGCGCAGGTGCAGGGACGGTCAGACTGGAGCATCTCAGGTGGGCGGTGCCCCCAGACGACAGCGTGACGGTCCAGTGGCCGGGGTGCTCGCTGGACTGCCCCCGTACGATACCTCGGAGGCCGTTGATGGGGTTGTGGACTTGACCCTGGACGATGACCGCTGTGCCCGCGTGGAGCCGTGGTGGGATCCAAGCGGCCAAACGGCAGTTTACGGCTCGGAGGTGACCGATGGTGGCTGGTTGCGGTCCGAGGAAGCGCTCGAAGTGCTCCCGTACAGTCACGGTGCTAGTGCTGGCAGTGCTGGTGCTAACACGCGAGGTTGCGAGGGAGCCAGGACCCAGGGCAGGCGTGTGAGCATGTGAGACGGCCGAGGCTGGCCCCGCTGCCGTGCTACCAGGTTGTGGCGGGGAGGTCACCCCAGGGCTCGAGGCAGCGTGGGGACCGATGACAGGAATGGCAGGCGTGGTGCCATGCGGGGGGGCTGAAGCCGCCCCCGCTGGCGTGCTACCAGGTTTTGGCGGGGGGGTTGACTCGAGGGTTGAGGCAGTGTGGGGGCCGATGACAGGAATGGCAGGCGTGGTGCCATGCGGGGGGGCTGAAGCCGCCCCCGCTGGCGTGCTACCAGGTTTTGGCCGGGGGGTCGGCTCGAGGCTCGAGGCAGTGTGGGGGCTGATGCCAGGGCGGCCCTGGGCGGCCGTCTGGTGGCCTAGAGGGCGTCTGCGGTCGACGTCGCCGCCGCGCTGTCGGCGTCGCCGCCGCGCTGTAGCTGCGCTCCGTCGCCGCCACTCGTTGCGGAAGCCGATGAAGAAGTAGTACATGACGTACGTGGCGCACAGGGTGGCCCACGTGGACGGTGACACCACGTTGTACCACTCGATGACCTCCAACCACACACGCTCCACGAACGCTGCCGTGTAGGCCGACGTGGGTGCCACCTTTGGTGCCGCCGCGGACGACTCAGGGCGTGCTGAATCTGGCAGGGTTGGCGTGAGAGTTGTCGTCGGCGTTGACGTCTCGGCTGCGCTCGGTGCCGGCGTTGGTGCTGGTGTCAACGTTGGCGCCCGCGTAGGCGTGGGCGTGGGTGCTGCCGCTGGCAGTGCTGGTGTCGAAGCTATGGGCGATGCTGCCATGGATGCGAGCGTCGATGCAGACGGCGGAGTTGGCGTAGATGCTGGCTGCATCTCTGGCGTGGGTACCGGCGTAGGCGCGGGCGTGGGTGGTGACGCTGGCGGTGCTGGCGTCGGAGCTGTCGTCGGTGCTGGCCTCACTGTTGACGTCGGGGTGGGTGTCGGGTCTGACGTCGCTGCTGCCTGTGACTCTGGCTTTGGTGCCGGCGTGGTGGGGGCGGCCGCCGGCGCTGGAGGTGCTGGTGTCAGAGCTGTCGTCAGTGCTGGCGTCGGTGCGGGCGTCGACAGGGACGTCGCCGCCTTCGGCTCTGACGTTGCCGCCCAGGGGGCAGGCGTGGATGCTGACACTGCCGATGCTGGCGTCGGAGCTGCTGTCATTGGTGCTGACGCCTCGGCTGCACTCGGGGCCGGCGCTGTCGCTGGTGTCGGAGCTGCGTGCGGGTCTGGTGTTGGTGACGCCGTAGTCGTGGGCGTAGGTGCTAACGTAAACGATGATGCCGCCGGCGAGTCTGACGTGGCTGCCGCCGTGGGCGGCCGCCTGAAAACTGGCACTGCCGATGCGGCCGTCACAGCTGCCGCCCGTGCTGTCGTCGATGTTGTCGTCGATGCAGACAGCGCCGCAGACGATGAAATCGACGAGGCAGGCGTGTCATGACATGACATGGCGGCCCCACTAGCGTAGGGCGCGCCTGAAGACGGCACCCGCGCCAGCGGCCTTGGGCGAGGCGTCAGGACAGTGAATGGCTGAGGGCTCGTCGAGGCAGGCGTCGATGCGGTCGTCGGTGCTGACGCCGCTGTTGGGGTCGATGCGGGCCGTGGCGCAGGCGTAGGTGTCGACGTGGCGGACATGCTACGGCGTGGCATGGCGGCCCCAATAGCCGCGGGTGTGCCTGATGGCGTCGATCTCGTCGTCGGGGCTGGCGTCGAGGCTGGTTGCAACTCTGGCGTGGGTATCGGCGTAGGCGCAGGCGTGGGTGCTACCGCTGGCAGTGGTGTCGTAGGAACTGTCGTTAGTACTGGCCTCGACGGAGACGTCGGAGCTGGCGTCGGTACTGGCTGCAACTCTGGCGTGGGTAGCGGCTTGGGTGCAGGCGTGGGTGTTGACGCTGGCTGTGCTGGCGTAGGAGCTGCACGGAAAAGGCCATAACCTGAGTTTGGTCCCGAAATTCTGGATTTCGGACCAAAAGTCTGGTTCTGGACCCCACGGGGCCCTCCTGGCGCAGACGTCGGAGCTGGCGTCGCTGCTGGCTGCAACTCTGTCGTGGGTAGCGGCGTAGGTGCAGGCGTGGGTGCTGCCGCTGGCGGTGCTGTCGCAGGAGCTGTCGTCGGTGCTGGCCTCGATGCAGACGTCGGAGCTGGCGTCGACGCTGGCTGCAACTCTGGCGTGGGTACGGGCGTAGGCGCAGGCGTTGGTGCTGACGCTGGCGGTGCTGGCGTAGGAGCTGTCATCGGTGCTGGTCTCCATGGAGACGTCGGAGCTGGCGTCGATGCGGCCTGCAACTCTGGCGTAGGTACCGGCGTAGGCGCAGGCGTGGGTGTTGACGCTGGCGGTGCTGTCGTAGGGGCTGGCGTCGGTGCTGGCCTCGATGCGGACGTCGGAGCTGGCGTCGAAGCTAGCAACTCTGAGAGACGATGATGCCGAGGAGAGGTCTGTAGGTCACCAGGCTTCGGCGGGCCTGAAGGCGCCGCCGAGCGAGTGGCCATACAGGGAGCGCAGGAGTGGCTGATTGTGGTGCTGACGTCTCTTGTGGCCGTCGGAGCTGTCGCTGGCAGTACTGGCGTCGCTGCCGTCGATGCTGACGTCGGAGCCGCCGCTGGCAGTGGTGGCGTCGCTGCCGTCGATGCTACCGTCGGAGCCGGCGATGCTATCGATGCCGCCGTCGGAGTCTGTGAAACTGCGGGCGGAGCCGTCGTCGCTGCCGTCGATGCGGCCGTCGGAGCCGACGATGCTAACGATACTGACGTCGGAGCCGGCGGTGCTAACGATGCTGCCATCGTAGCTGACGATGCTAGCGATGCTAGCGGTGCTGCCGTCGGAGCCGTCCTCGCCGCCGTCGATGCTTCCGTCGGGGTCGGCGAAACTGTGGTCGTTTCTGCCGTCGGTGGGAGCGTCGATGCTGACCTCGGCGCCGGCGCCGGTACTGCGTCGTCAAGGTCGTCGTGGTCGTCGTCGTCTCCTCCTCCTCCTGCGGGGCGGGGTGAGGGAGGGGGCGAGGAAGGTGCCGAATCCGTACCCCTCGCTGGCGTCGAGGCTGACTGCAGTGCCGTCGTCAGAGCTGGCGTCGATGCTGTCTGCGGAGCTGGGGTTTGGTCCGTCGTGGACGTGGGCGAGGAGGCTGCCGAGGACGATGCTGACGTCGATGTTGACGTCGATGGGGCCATAGGCACAGACGCTGGTGTCGGCAAGGCGGACGGGTCATAGCATGACAGGACGGCCCCTCTAGCGCCAGGTGCACCTGAAGGCAGCACCCTCGCCAACGGCCCTGGGCGAGGCGTCAGGACAGAGGATGTTGAAAGGCCCGTCGAGGCTGGCGTCGATGCGGTCGGCAGTGCTGGTGGCGATGCTGAGGTCGATGCAAGGACGAGCATGACGACGGCCGAGATGGTGGCCCGTTTGGGGCGGGCCAGGCCCGCCGTGCCCTTGAAGCCGCAGGCGGAGCCGAGGACGCCGAAGAACGCGTAGCTGACCTTGACGGCCCTTGTGGGGCGGGCTGGGCCCGCCGTGCCGGCGGAGTCGACGATGTGCTTGACGACGCTCCTGGTGCCCTTGCCGATGGTACGCAAGACCGTACCGACGGTGCCGAGAGCGATGCCGAAGGTGGAGCCGAGGCCGTACCCGAAGTTCAGCAAGATAATGCCGATGAAGTTGAGAGCGGTGCCTGAGGTGCCGCGGGAGCGCTCTCGGGGGGAGGTAGGGGGCCGACTGCTTGTCACGCACGGCGCGACGACGGCAGGCGTGGGAACAGCCCGACCGCACTCAGCACCGTCACCCTCAGCAGTCGGGAGCCCGACCCCCCCCTGGATCCCTGGCCGTACCGAGGTGAGCAGGTGCTGGACGGAGTCGTCTGTGTTGGCGTCGGTGCCTGGTAGGTGAGCGCGGAGGTCGGCTCGGTAGGCGCGCAGCTCGGCGCGCAGGTGGAACACGTCGTGCCCGAGTATACGTAGATCTTCGTGAAGATCCGCACGCGGCACGCGTGGGGCGCGTCCAGGTGGTACTGGGAGGTCGCGCCCGTGCAGGACGGGCACGCGGAAGACAAGGTCCTGGTGCCCATGTTCAGTAACATGGCCAGGCAGCTCAGGTAGTACAGCATGGTGAGACGTGAAAGTGCGGTGGCGGCCTGGCGCAGACAGGGGGGGCCATGGCGGCGGTCGCACTGAGGAAGTGAGGAGACGCAAATCAGTACCGCGCTGCTGGCGCGGTTCCGGTCTCGCGAGGCCTGGAGTCGGGACTCCAGAGCGGGGCGCTTCGCGTCGCGGCTACGCTATGAGTGCAGGGCACTCTCGAGCCGAGACTTCTACTCTCTCTTCTCTCTCTCTCTCTCTCTCTCTCCACTTCTCTCTATCTCTCTCTCTCTTCTTCTTTTCTCTCTCTCTCTCTCTCTCTCTTCTCTCTCTCGCTCTTCTCTCTCTTCTCTCTCGGGGGAAGCCGCGCGTTCCGCGGGGTTCCGACGTCGCCAAGGCCGCTGCTGTCAGCATCCGCGGCTGCGAGGCTACCCTCGCCAAGACGCGCTACCGCATCACTGGCATTGCGGCACGCCACGCCACGCTGACCCAGCTCGCCAAGACTCTCACAGGCCCGTCCGTTAAATGGGACTGTGAGGTCTACCACACCGCCTGGGACCCAGCCACTGCGGCCCAGTTTGCCTTAGTGCGCGCTCATCGGCCCCCACTCACCTATCCGGTGCAGGTCGCGGGGCGCCCCATCCCGTGGAGCATCACCGAGGCCCCGCTGGCTGAGGTGGCGCCGAAGCGGGACAACGTTACCATCGTCACGCCTACCACCATCACAGAGCCTGTGACGCCGCCAGCTGGTGGTGGCGGCTTTAGCCCCGCCACCGGCACACTCCTCACCAAAGCGGCCCAGAGCCCCTACCTCCACGACCTCATGACTGCCACGCCCAAAGGCAAGGGCGTCGCACCGCCCCTGACCCCCAAGGAGGAGCCTTCAGCCAAGCGCCACCGCTCCTCCAGCGGGAAACGTGACGCCACGCCGCACGCAAGGCCACCCTGCGCCCCAGGCCGCAGCTCCTCTGCACCCCCGCACGGCACGGACGGAGCCGCTGAACCGATGGCCGCCCAGGATCAGGTGGCCATGACTCCTCGCTTGGCACGGTGGCGGCAGAAGGTGGGGGCCACACCGAAGGCGACGCTGCCACAGCCGCCGAAGTACCAGGCGACGTCGTCGACGTCGAGATCCTCTCATCAGGTGATGAATACAGCGTGGCTTCCCACGAACTCAACACCTTCGGCGAGCGCTTCGCATCGGCCTCTAAACCGCCCGATGCTGCCACGACCCGCATCCAGCACATGGAACAGCAGCACGAGCTGCTAGCCAACACGGTGGATAACATGCTGGTGCAGCTTGCGGGCGTTCTCTCCTCCCAGGCCACACTCACGGAGCACGTTTCAGGGCTGGAACGGGGGCTTGCCACCGTCGTCACCCAGCAACAGACGGCAACCGCCGACGCCGCTGCACTGCGCGGCGACATCCAGACCCTCCTCGGGCACCTCACGGGAGGCACCATCCACCTACCACAAGTGGCCACTCTGGAAACTAAGAAGGAGGAAGCTGCAGCGGCCGCCGAACCCGTGGCTGCCTGCAGTTGGATCGACCAGCCAGGCCAGGTCACCCCAGGGACGGGGCCCCCAGGGGCCGACAAAGGCAAGGACAAGGGTCGGGCCACCCAGGAACCCTATTGAAGGTGCCTCAGAGAGCCCGCCTCAGCCCTCCGAGGAAGCGCCTTCAGAGGCATCTCTCCCCACTTCGCGTCGTATCTCTTTCTTGTCACCTCATGTCTGTTTTGGCAGCAGCACGCGCAAGCTATCTGGTGTAGGGACACCCGTAGTCTTGCAGGGGGCGTGATTGTAGCAATGTACATGAGCATTCAGGTGTATTTGAGGACGTGTGCTGCCACGCAGCTTTCGGCTCATCGCTCGCGCCGCCCGCCAGGCCTCGCCATCATGTGGCGCCTTGCCTGCAGCCTGGCCCTCCCCTCGCTAGCTGGAGCACACCCGTCTTCAGGCGGTGCGCCTCAGCACGGAGGAGAGGTTTTCCTGCGACACGCTGAACGTGGGACGCTCTTCTACCTTTACGATGACAGCATCTACAAATGCGATCACTGCGCCATTTTGGACCCGATCGTGAACGGCACCGCCGCCGCGGGCCCGTGCGGCACCGGGCCGCTGGGCGCCATCGCGAGCGCCTGGCTTGAGCAGCACCAGGGGCCCCGCCCCACGCGCTGCCCCCCTGGGACTCCGACGGCTACTACGACGGCTACGGCGAGTACCAGCATGTCTCCTACGAGCACGCCCTCGTCAACTACGACACATGCATCGCAGTCTGCCCTCAGCTTGTCCTCGACCGTCGTGCAGCACATCCTCGACGGGGCCGCTGGCAAGGCCCAGGCACGCAGCGGCGGCTTCAGCCCCGCTGTCGTGCCCCGCTTTAGCCCCACGGGTCCCACTACCCCTCTGTGCGCCAGGGGCGAACCCGAGGAGGACCCCGCTTTCTGGCACCTGATGATGATCCGAGCACGGCTCATACCGTGCGCCGCGGCGTGGGCACCAGGTGAGGACCATCAGGACGTGTACTGGGCATGGCTCGAGGACTGCGTCCCGCACGTCCTGGCAACGCTCCATCTGCCACAGTACGACCACTTTTTCCAGGAGGATTCCGCGGAGAAAAACGACGCCCTGCGCCACCGCACCGCTTTCGACATGTGCGAGGATATCTGGCACAGAGCGGGCCCCGACAGACAGCGCACCAACCGCAACCTCACTCGTATCCAGGGCAGCCACGAGTACCCCACCCGCTACTTTGGCCTCCTTCTGGAATGCCAGGGCGCTCGTGCCCAGCTCGTCGGCCCTGAGGCTTTCGCGGCACCACTGCCGCCATACCTCTCACGGGCCACGCCTTGCTGCCAAGAGGCCTCCCTCCGCCCGACCAAGACGCCCTGGCGTATCTCGTGGATGCGATCCCGCACCACCCGCCAGACCTGCAGCCGCTTGTCGAGGCGGAGCTCGCCGCGGCACCGATGGAACCGCTAAACCTACCACCGCCTGCTGGCCCCCTCGCCCAGAACGCCACGTGTGACCAGCCCGCGGCCGACGCCGAACCGCTTCTGCTCCAGCACATCGCGGCCAGCGATATCAGCAACATATCCCTGGACTCGTTCCACGTGTCGGACGATAGCCAGAACGACTCCATCCACGACATGGAAACCCAGGATCGCGACGGCACGACACCGCCAGGAGACACGGCCCAGCGCGACCGTGACAGCGAACCCTACACAGGGCGCCCCCTGTCGCACAGCAGTCCGCCAAACAACTCGGCCCAGGCCGACCCCAGCGCACAGCTCAGCGACGCCGAAGGCGCCACTGCCGCCGACGAGACAAGCCATTCCACTGCACCGCCAGCTCTCACCAGCCCGCGCAGTGGCGGCTTCAGCCCCGCTGCAGCATTGGCTGGATCTGGGCGTCTTCAGACCTCAGGTGGCAGGCCCACGCCCCGCACCCTTGTCTGCCGTGCTAACGCGACTGACTCCAACTCCAGCGCCGTCGACCACTGGCAGGCTGGCATCGACAACGACCCCATCGAGGACGCGTGCCCTGACGCCAGCGGCTCCTACGAGGCCCCGCACAGCGCAGCGGCCTCCCGACGCTGCGGCTGTCTCATCTGCCTCTTCGTGGCCACGTATGCCATCGTGGTAGCCATGCCGTACAAGGACCAGATCGACGGGTACTTGCCGACACCGAGCCGAGACCCCAGCTACCGGCAGCGACGACGACGTGAAGCTGCGGCACCAGGCCCATCCGTGTCCACTACGCCCCGACGCACATCGGCATACAACGCCACGCCCGCCTTGTGGGGTATTCTCAAGTGGACCAGTGCCAAACTCAGAGACATCGTCTCGGGCGGAGCCAGCGCAGTCGGGTCTGGCCTCGGGGGTGCCCTGAAATGGGCCAGCGGCAAACTCGGAGCTATTGCCACAGGCGGAGTGGTTTGCGGTCTTCTCCTGGTCGGCGCCAAACTTCTCGCTCACGGAGCCGTCGGACACGTAGGAGCCCGCATCTGTGCGCGCGCCCTGGACTCACCCACGGCCCAGTGGTGCCTCCGCTGTTGCCAACCGAGCAGGAGGCCGCGCGATGAGGCCACACACACAATGCCGTGCACGCATCCCGACGAACCCGAGAGCCAGCACGTGCACTCCCTTCGACACCCGCTGCTACAGGAGCACTATGCTGCTGCAGTTGCCGCCGCAGTCGCCGATGTCACCACCGCCACCACCGCCGCCATTGTCGAAGTCACTGCCGCGGTATCGCGAGCCTCGTCTGTCACACCACGGTCGACCAGCCCGTCCCCGCGAGACGGCCCCATAAGCGGCGCGGCTTATGGTAGCCCGCCGACTCACGAAGACGCCACAGCTCAGGCCAGCGACGCCGAGGCAAGGGAAACACGTGAGCGCACCCTCGACAGCCCGTGGTCCATCTTCCGACATGCAGATGCTCGTGGTTCCTCTTCCGACATGGACACCCAACCACCACGACGGCGAGCACGCTACGCATCACCCGCCAGGCCCCAGGCGCCTCCAGGCCCTGGTACGCCCCACCCAGCCCTCAGGCCACCGACGCGCAACTTACGCACCACCATCCAGCGCGACCCAGCGGTCCCCGTGCCGCCGACGAGCATCCTCACCTCCCTGTACCAGAACGGCTTTGCGCTTGGTAACAGTGGCGTGACCACAGAGGACATCAAAGACGCCCTGCGACTCCACGACCATCCTCGATTCACCCATGATCCAACGCTCCAAGGGTTGGCGCCGTGGACTGACATCATGCAGAGGCCCCCGAACCGACTCACTTGGGTGCTGGAAGACTCGGGCGGGAACTCAGGCGAGACGCTCTTCCCCTACCTCACGTGGGACCTCCGTCAACCCACCACTGACACGCCCACGGTCTTCTGGCACGGGACCCGCGGCGACCTTGCGGCTCGTCTCGCTTTCAACGGAGGTCACCTCCTGCCGGGCCCCCGCCGTGAAGCGAAGGGTCGAACCGCCACAAATGTTGGCCGCACGTACGTGAGTGTGCACCCGTCGCTGGCCGCGTGGTACGCAGTGCCGCCTCACCCGCCCTGCAGCCTCGAAGACCACACCCTCGCGTGGGGACCCATCGCGCTCTGGATGTGCGAGGCTACCAAACCGCCGCGCGGTGAGAACTGGCACAACTTCGTGAAAGAGGAGGCTCACGGAGCGCGCCTCATCTACCCACGGGTCCTGGGCCTCCTCATCCGCATGGACTGGTGTGCCCCACTGAAGCTGCCTCCAGGTGCCGTGCCCTACCACAAGCCTATGGCATGGGCGACTGTGCGCACGCCCTCCACATTGCCGGCTACGATCACCCAGACCTCCGCGAGGCGGCTGAAGCCTGCGACCAGGAAGCTAACACCTGGCGCCGGCTGGACACCGCGGCAGCGTGGCCACCGCCGCAGGCACTATACTCGCCAGAGGCAGCGCGAGCATGGGCTACACAGCACTACGACACCGAAGCAGCCACCAGGGCCGACCCAAACCAGCCCCGTCCGCGCGCCTCGCTTCGCAAGCTCCAGCTGGACCCGCAGCCACTGATCGACCTGGTGTACACTGGCTTGCAGGCCGTCCCCGTGCGGGGGCAGTCCGACGCACGTGCGCCGCGCCCCAGCGGCTCCAGCCCTGGGGCCGCGTCTGGCCCAACGCACACCTATTCAGGCCGGTGCTCGCACAGCGGACCAGGTCTCACCAGACCGCCCTCTCTCGGACGGCCTCCTCTCCCCCCCCCCCCGGCGCACGCATCGCACGGACGCCTCGTCCCCCCCCCCCCCTGTACGCCGTCTCATCAGCGCGGGCCGCCCGCCCCCTTTTGTTTTCCTTTTTATTTTTTTTTTTTTGTTTTTTTTTTATTCTTTTTTATTTTTCTTTTTGTTTTTTTTTTTTTTTTTTTTTTTTTTTTTTTTTATTTTTTTTTTTTTTTCTTTTTTTTTTGTTTTTTTCGCCGAGGACATGCCCGCCCACGGCGATCCGCCTCGCGTTCGTCACGGCAGAGCGGCGGAAACTCCACCTCGGACAACAGCGACATCGAGACGTGGGAGCACATCAAGACGGAAGAGGAGCCGACCGCCTACCACGTCCTCGCCTTCCACGTCCGCGATGTGCGGGCCCGTGTCAACGCCCCTGGCATCGAGGTCTGGCTCGACCCGGGCGAGCACCACGACGGCGCCTACTTACCGTGGGGGGCGACCGTCGTGGGCCACCGCGTCATCGACCCTGCGGTTGCGGGTCGCGACGGCTGGGTCATCCTCCACCACGACCATGGCGATACCACTACCAGGCTCTGGGCACCGTCCCAAGTCCACGTCAAGGCGGACGACACTTGGCGCACGGTCATGATCCCAGCGGACCTGGGGCCCCAGTGGATCGAGCGCCATGCTGACGACGCTCGCCTCCCCGCGGAGGTGGTCCGCACTACAGGCCAGTCCTGATTCGCCGACGTCTGGCCCTTGTGGGATCGACCCCGACCCCACCCAGACGACGCAGTCACCGACGAGCAAGCGCCCCCGCCCCTACCAGGACGCTGGACTTGCCTACAGTGCCGATTCCAATGCTGTCAGTATTGTGCTGCCCGCCGCAACACGCAGCTCGGCACCTCAGGTCAACCAACGTGCCCAGACTGCTCCCTCAGCGGACTACGTGCACTTATGGACTGGTCCACGGACTACTCATGCAACAGCTGGACGTGTGCGCACAGCACCGACAACAGGGACTCCGACACATGCTGCCTCTCCAGCAGATGCCCTCATCCGCCTCGTCCGAACAGCCTGTTCGACGTCCGTGCCACAGGGATGCCTCCGCACATCCTCGCCCGCCAATACGGCAACGCGCCAGCCCTGCACGACCTCAAGGAACCCCCCCGAGCGCCTTCAGGCCCCGGGGGGGAGCCTCCACAACCAGGCCAAGCAGGTTACCAGGGTCAATGGTATCTACCACCGAGGCCGCGTCGCGTCCTCAAGCAGGGATTGCCCGACGGCACGAGGCGGCCACCTGGGTTCACAGGAACGGGGATGCCTGAAGACCCGTCTCCCGACCAACCGCTGTGGAGGGAAGGCTACGTGCTCTTCGGCCCCCACCAGGCCCTCAAGGAGGACTTCATTTTCAACAAAACGGTCCGCCGACCTTACTCCCTAGCCATCACCAACATGCATAGGGATCGTGTCACAGTCAGGACCGTCTGCGAGTCTATCGCCGAGCGCATCCACACTACCCGCACCCGCTGGCGAGATGTGGTACTGCACTGGGATGCCGAGGGCGGCCCTGGGCCTCAAGCTCTCGACTACGACATGCGCCTCTGCGACGCCATGGTGGGCCGTGCCACGACCGAAGCCGAGCTGAACCACGACCGCAGCAACCGTGGTAGCTTCTGTCTCTATGGACCAGCGCACCAGCGGGCTGTGAACATCACGGTGCTCCCCGAGCCGCAGAACATTGACTACGTGGAGCATGTGCGGCGCTACTCACCCGTCGGGGAGACCTTCCCAGACCATGCCTTCGAGCACGTCTATCAGGGCTGGCGGCGGCCCGACGTGCCCCCCATCCTCCCCGACACCCGCCCGCTCTCGAGAGCCGACCAGCAGCGCTACCAACAGCGCCAGCAGCGCACCCAGCAGCGCGACCAACGCGACGCAGGTCAGCCGAGCACGCCACGCAACCGCTCTCCCGCGCGTGTCCCAACAGGCGACAGCGCGGTGTACGGCGGGGGCGCCGCCTATCACCGTGGCCCCATTGGCGCCAGGCCCGCGGCGGCAGGAGCAGCCGCCTCCAGCTATGGCCACGCCCCCCACGCCAGGGTGCACCCAGCGGTCATCGGCTACCCGCGTGCACTCGTGCAGGCTCCCCCACGGGCCACCTCGCCCGTGCCGGGGTCCACGCGTGCCTGGGGCCATTACCCAGGCCGCCACGACAGCACCGCCAGCAACCAGCCCGCAGTGGCACCCCCTGCGGCTCCAGCCCAGGGGGCTGCACCAAGCCGTGGCAGGACCGGGCGCCCCGAAGGATGGCGCGAGGCGAACGTGCGTGCCTGGCAACCGCGCCAACACACGCCCCCGCCAAACGTGGCCGCAGCGCTGCGCCCTGCCCAGGCAAAACCTGCCCCCCCTGAGCGCGAGCGGCAGCCGCTCGTCCCGCTCGTCCTCACGCACACCCAGGCGCTCCACAGCGCCCCCCCGCGGCACAGCGAGGGTAGTGCCCACCACGTCAGCCCCCGGCCCGACGCCGTCGACCCTGACCAGGCTGCAGCCTCGGTGGCGGGCGGCACAGGCGGCTCCCGCCAGCCCAGCCCAACACCCTGCACAGCGCCGATCCGCTCCCCGAGCAGGGCGGACTCTGCGCGCGCTAACGCCCAGGCGACCTCGCCACGTTACCGCCACACGGGCGGGCGCGTCCCGCGCAGCCGGTCCTGCAGCCGCCACAGCTCGCGCAAGGCCCCTGGGAGCTCCACGAGCTCGCCGCCCCGCGAGACTGAGGCTGATGGCCAAGCCCCCGAGGTGGTGCCACGTTTCGGTGCCAGCGCCATCGAACCTGGCCAGGTAGACCTCGAGCCGACGCCGTCCACGGACCAGGAGCTGCCACCGCCCACCCGCGTTGTCGCCCCCTTCGACGAGGCGCCGACCTTCGACCCCTTCAAGCACAAGTACTCCGTCAAGGGCCTCGCGGCGGGTTTCGGCGGCGGCTCACCGCTGCCCCCTCTGAGCCACGGCGGCGGCCCCGCCACCTCGGCCGCTGCCGCGGCAGCGGCGGCCCCGCGTGGAGTCAGCCCTGTCCGCAACGCGTGCCTCACGGCAGCGGGCATGGACGAGGCTCAGCGCCAGGCCACCGACCGCGCCGCTCGCCACGCCAGCTGGTGGCTGACGCGCTGGCAGGGCGTCCTCCGCCGCAGCCACAGGGCCCACCGCCCGAGGCGAGCGCAGAGGGCGCACACGAACAAGCTGTTCCAGCTGATGCTGCTCATCACGGTACTGACGGGGCGGGCGCGCCGCCGCAGGACGGACCAGCGGTGTCGCGCGCGCAGTTTGTGCGCGCGCGCTGCGCCGCTGCCGCGCCGAGCTGCCGCCGCTGGTTTGCTTTTGTTCTTGTTCTCGGCAGGGCGGATCGAGGAGTCGCCTCCCTCTCCCTCTGCTGCCGTCTCACCTCTCCTCCCCCCGCCCCCCACGGTACAGGAGTGAGGAGGATTTGTCGAGGCAGTTTTGCTGATGTTTATGAACCCCCCCCGGCGCAGCGTCGACCATGCCTTGCCTATACTCCTGGCCCGACGGCGGCTTCAGCCCCGTCCAAGCCAATCTGCCGCGACGCCATGAGCTCCTACTGTGGCCAAGCCTTCTACCTGGGTGAGGGCCAGGCTGCCCTCACCGTGCGGGGCGTGCTAACCCCAGCTCCACCGACGGAGACGGGCCAGGTCGCTCCATCCACCTCGTCAGCCTCAACATCACGAGTCTCCCAGCGAACTGGCCAACCATCACCGCTCTGGGTGTCGACCACAACGCCGCAGTCATAGCACTGCAGGAGACCTGACATGCCAAGCCTACCAGGCAAGCCATCGCTACCAACGCCGCCAATCCACACCACGGAGGATATCACGCCAGTCTGGGACCTGACCTGGATCTGGCGCGAGCCCAGCGCAAAGCTGCTCACGGTGGCACGGACCACATGGTCGAGGGCAACACCGGCGCCTCGGGGGGGGTCGCCATCCTCTCTAAGGACGCCATCGTCGACTCCACCGTCGACGACACTGCGACCTGTATCGCCACCCTCAAGGCCAAGAAACGATGGCACGAGGCCTTCCTCCCGCTCTGCACCCAGCACCGCCGCAGGCGACGACGAAACAACCACGGTCCCGCTGGGATCTACATTGCGAGCCTCTACGGGGTCGCTGGAGGGGACAGCGCCGATTTGTTTCGGCTTGCTGATTGCGCCGCCGCGAGGGTCGGCTGAGCCCCGTATTTCATTTGCATGGACGCCAACACGAACATCGACGACAATCCACATCTGCTGCACATGATGCAGCACGGATGGTTTAACGTCGCTGAAGGCACACCTGACCACACCATGCACACATATGGCAATATCCCTGACTGGGACCGCGTCACCAAGTGCCCCCGCACTTCGCGCATCGATTATATCATCGCCAACCAAGCTGCGCGATCCCTTGTCACCGACTTCTGCTTTCTGCGTGACTTGCCAGCGAAGTCCCATGTTGGCCTGCAGGTCACACTCGACCTTAGCCGCCTCGATCACACGGCCCCACGCCTTCTGGCCCCCACGCCTTACCCTCCTAACGACGGAGCTCATGAGGACCACGAACTTCAGGCATTAGGGACCCTCATCGCAGGGCGATTCCATGACCGCATGGAGCAGGCTGACACACGCGACGATGTGGAACGCATGTTCGCCCTGGCAAACGAGGCCAGCCATGAGTACCATCTTACCCGGCTGCGGGACCTGCCGCCCCTACCGCCAGACCACCCAAAAAAGAAGGCCCCTACCATGCACGGGCTCGCACCCACGTTCGAGGAGCGACCCGCCGTCCCCCGCGCCTTTCCCACCTACGGAGCTTCCACGATTCACATGAACCGCCTTCGCAAGCTCCATCGGCAACTTTGCGAGCTTCGCTTCATCGGGCAGCACCATCATATCGACTGCCGTGCTATCCCGCCGTACCTGGCGCAACGCATCGACTGCACGTGGACCGCGGCCCGCCTTCTCTGCCACAAGCTGCGCCCACGGCCCTCCTGGCCTTTCCCGATGCCTGGGCCCCCGACGTGCCAGCACCACGCGGAGAGCACCTAGACCGTCTGATCCAAAACCTAGACTCAGAGCTGGCGCGACGTGCAAACCGAGCCAAAGCTGAACGCATCAAGATCTGGGCTGAGGGTGTCCGCGAGCCAAGCGGGCGAAAGACGGCCATATACGCACGGGCTGCCGACTGCTCGCCCACGGCGTATCTCCGCACGCCTACCACTCCCGACGATGCACAGCTCCACTGCGACACCACCGCCTTCAACCCTGACCAAGCTTGCACGGACGATAGTGATGCCGACACCGACGCCGGCGGCTTCAGCCCAGCGACGGTAGTTCGCTCGACACGGACAACGACGAAGGCCACACTCGTGACCCACCACCTGCCCAGGTTCCCGACGCCCTCCCCGCCAACGCCATTGTTGCCAATACCAAGGACATGCTTAAGCTCATGGTCGACACCTGGGAGCCCATCTTGGGCAGGTACCGTGCTCGCGCGGGCCATGACGCCGAAGCTATGCCGACGTGGGCGGACTTCTACGACGAATACCGACAAGAGCTGCCTACGCCATCACCAGCAGCCCCTTTCCACCTCACCGACGACCAACTCATCCACTTCATTCGCACCCGTTCTCCGCGCCGCGCGGGGGGACTCGACGGCTGGACAACTAAGGAGGCTAAGGAGTTACCCGACGACATCCTTCGCCTCTTCGCCAGCGTCTTACGTGCTATGCAACGCACTGGCACCATCCCCGAGCCCCTCCTGCACGCGCCAAACCCGTGCCTCCGAAAAGGCCGAGGGGAACTCCCGACGGACCAACGACTTCTCTCGGTTCTCTCCGTATGGATGTACGCGTGGGAAGCGCCAGCCTACCGTAGCCTCACGACCTGGCGGCAAGGATGGACCCATGCCACGAGCTTCGGCGCTGTTCCCAAAGC